>SCLH01000021.1:75230-88561 GCA_004367855.1 Oikopleura vanhoeffeni
TTTGGCCGACCCTGGTGACCACCATGCAGCGAATTCTAGAACACCTAATCAAAATTTCAAAATCTATCTCCTAGAGCTCGCATACGATTTCACTCAAACTTGGCATGAACCACGGAAACAATTATGGTTGTAATTTGATGAAGCGGATTTTTGAATTTCCAACTACTTTTTTCTAGAACTGCGAAAAACCGCCTAATTTCAAGGTTTTCGCTATTTAAAATCTATCTCCTAGCTTACATTTCAGAATGCAGTATAAATTTGGGAAAAGATGAAGAAATATGTTTTTGTTATTTTGATGAAGCAGAATTTTAAAATGTTTTGTTGAATTCTAGAGAATCGCATTTTAGTGAATCGGAAGTGAAAACTCGAAAATAAAAGTTGTCGGATTTAGTCAAAAAGTACCATCAAATTAAAGCTTGGGTGATTACGAGAAGAAAATCTGCCTACAGCTTTTCGATATATTGGGTTTTTCTGGTCGAAAATTGGGTTTCATTGTTTTCCAAAAAAATTACTCAGAAAAATTCTCAAAAAATGAAAATTTCGAACTTTTTTTGAATAAGTTTATGCTTTCTGAGTGTTCCCCAGCAATGTCTTGCTATTTTTACACTCCAAAGTATCCTAAATAGAGTACGACCGCAACCCCCTTAAGGACACCCTCTATAAGAACAATATAGTCAAAACCTACGCTTTTAATTTTGACATTGAAAATATGGACGAGTACGAAAAACTTTAAGCTGAAGAGCAAATAAAGGGGTCTTCTTTTCAGATTTTTTTTTTATAAAACACCTGTTTTTCAGAAGAACCAAAAAAGGTCTTCGATCTTTTTTCCGAAAATTTTAGGTGTCTGAATGGAAATGTTGCATTTTTTAAAAATTGTTAAGGACAAATAAATTTTAAGGTAAGAGAGCAAAAAAGGTTTTCCGAAATAATAAGGACATAATGGCTTTTTTTTTGACAATGAAAGTTTTAACTGCATCTATTCTAACGATGCCTAAATGTGTTTGCCGCACCACGCTTTCGAATCCGCGCCTGTGATTGGCTGGCGTTAGTTAAGCGATAGGCGTGGAGGCGCGCAAAAGTGGATAGTGGATCCAAAAGCATATAGGGATCGATAATAGAAATTAATTTTTAAAGATTGGCTCCCAAATCAGCCTAGGGGATTTTATATCTAAGTTTATTTGATAAATAATTTTTTAATTAGTGAAATACTAGTATTTTTTTATTTTATTTTGTGATACTAAACTTAAGGGGGTTCTGCATGTCAATTTGCATGCACAAATAAATTTTCTTTTTTTGATAGATTTAATAAAAAAATATCGTGTATGGCCCATACAGTATGGGTGAATCGGGTCGGACAAATCTATTATGAGTTATAAAAAATCTTTATTCCGACGTTAAAGTCTATTTTTGGAGTTTCATCCAAAATTCGCCTATTAAAGAAATATTAATAAAAATTTTTATTGAAATAAAAAAAATGAATTCTCTGTGAAAAACTGTCTAGAAAAAGTATATTTGAAAGGGTTTGTTGCAGGAAATGAATGAAGGATAATGAATGAGGGAAATTTTTATTATTTTTTAAGTGATTAACACGCTTCTTTTCATAATATAGCAGTGCGCGCAGTATCTGTGAATAAAAATAAAATGAACACAAAATCTATACCAACGTTGTAAGCATTTTATTTCGCTTAATATTTCGCTTATGAAAAAATCATTTTTCAAAAAAATTTAAGAGAGATTTTGCAATGTTTACGAAATTCTGTTTTTTTCAATTTTTACAAATCCACTGAACGTAAACTCATTTCTCTTGCCAACATTTGGTCGGCTGTTTATGTTTCCGTGTTATTTTGAAAGTTTCAACTAATTTGTATATCACCTGCTCGGTTTTTTGCTGCTGGGTAAAATTGTGCATTTCAAACTCGTTTTCGTATACGCTTTACGAATTGTTACTAATTTGGAAAAAATTTTGGATTTATAAAAAATTATGAAAGTGTTAACAGAACAATTTTTTTTTCATTTTCACGTTTGATCATTTTAATCACAAGATACACAGTGTTAAAAAATGGTTACAAATACCCAGTAATTACAGCAATTTACATTCAGAACCCCCTTAATACCACGATAGTCACCATTGGTGACTTGCCACCATTTCTATAAATATTACACGGAAAAACTATAGTCTATAGCCTATATCCATTGAGATTTTTTGGTTGAGCGATGAATACAAAAAAAACGCTTCTCGAGATCACCTATAGACTATAGGTGATCTCGAAAAGCGTTTTTTTTTTGTATTCATCGCTCAACCAAAAAATCTCAATCGACAATTTTTTCTTGTTTTTTGCTCCACCGTTTAACTGGTGAATTTACAGGAGAATGAATCACCCAAAGGTGCTCAGTGAGGAAAATTTCCAAACAAAGTGATTAGCTAACTACAATTTTAAAGTTGAGCTCTTTCGCGCCATTCGATCCAGTGACAGTAACTCGGAAAATAATGTCGTCATCTGATACAGTAGTCGCCACTTTTAACGTCATATTTCCAACCCCGATAGGATTACCGATAGTTATTTCGAATCTCGGAGATTTATCACCTTTTGATCTTTTTACGATCCCGATCCTTTTCTTAGCTTCTTCCACAGGGTCATCACTCCAGAGTAGTTTTTTGACCGATATTTTGAATTCAAGTTCTTTAACGTCAACTTTTTGGTCGTTCTTATAATAGGTTGTTAATAATTATTAATAATTTAATAAATAATTTGGTAGTTATTAAGATATTTATTTTAATAATCACCAATTTCCATTTACAGCCGTCGTTTTTTTAACGGGGACAATCGCCGACCCAAAAAGTGTTGCAGTTATTTCTTATGTAAATTTCTGAATCAAAGATACGTTTTGTCGGCTATCCAATGCAAAAAACAGTTTCTCCATACCTACTACGGTTTTTGCTGGACAGGGGTGGTTAACCTAAAAAAGCTTCCTAAATGGACAACCAGCCGTGCTAAAATTTTTCTTTATTACCGTTTTTAAAAGAATTAAAAAACTGACGATCACCTCAGTCGACAAACAAACAAAAAATTTTCGTTATAAATTTCAATTTTTTTTTGCTTATTTCTTATCGGCCTGACATCGTTGCCATTCTATATTTTTTTGTTCATCATTTAATAATCTACATTTGAGGTACTTTTAAATGCTTCAAAATTGCAAAATCATGAAATATAGCTGAATCTCAAAATGTTTTTAACGCACTTGATAATTGAAATAAAAAAAAATACAGTAAAAGCATTTGATATGACGCGAACCGTCTCCAACTTTTAGCCATTTTTCTTCGAATAAATTTTAATTTGTAATACTTTAATTAAAGAAAAATGGCAAAAAGTTTTAGCCCGTTCGCGTCCTATTTAAAGCTCTCTACTGTTTTATAATCGTGATAACCTCAGAAAAAGTAAAAGTTCAGTTTTTTTTCACCAATCAGAAAAAAGCGAAATAAAAAACAGCGAAGAGCCGATTTTATCGGTTTCCGTTTTTAACAGAAATTTTGCCGGTAAAAAAACTGGAAATCCAAAAAACAGCTCTGCAGCCACATGTGACATGCTGTTATGAGCTATCTCACCGAGATACAATACCCTTTTAAAAAATTGCACTACGAATTGCAAGTTACGAAAAAATCTATTAAAAAATATGACCGATGATTTATTATTGCCAATTCCTTAAAATAACATTTACAATCTCCATCCACAAAAAGCACTTTTAACTCTAATTCAACCATTTTATCTTTTAGGAAATGGATTTATCGTGTAATTCTGATAGTCGAATCGCTATTGTAGGAGAAAATGGTGCTGGTAAATCTACATTATTAAAACTATTATTACAACGCCTGCAACCAACAAAAGGTTTTGTCACCGTCAACAGAAACTGCAGAACTGCTTACTTTGCACAGCATCACATTGAAGGTAAATTTACGTAATTTTAAGTTTGAATTTCTAAATTATTCTTAAAAATCTATTTTTGAAAATTTTTGTTCGAAACACTTTTTCCATGTAAATAGCGGCTGAAAACGCAAAAAAAATCCAATTTTTTTTTCGAAAAGTACATCAGAACAAAGCGAATTAAAACTCAAAAAAATTCTTATTTTTATGTAGTTTTCAAAAAGTTCAGAACACTTTATTCTAGAAAATAGTGGATGAAAATGCAAAACTCTATTTTGTGTCTACTTTTCAAAAAAAAATTGGTTCAACCTTAGTTCTTGTGTAGAACTAAAAAACACTATTTCCAAGTGCTCAAAAAAATGCAAAATTTTCGACGATTTTAACACAAGACTGAATTTTTCGAAAACTAAAAAAATTATTCATAATTACGCCTTTCAAGGGTATTTTTAAAGACAAAAAAATTAAAATCAAATTAAACGTTTTTCTTTCATGTCTGACGAAAGGACGAACTAAAAATATTTAATTTAAGATTTCGACTTGTCTCAATCACCTATCGAAATTTTACAAAAACACAGACCTGGTAAAACTGCTGAAGAATACAGGTGAATAATATAAAAATAATTAAAATAATGAAATTAAAAATATTTTTAAAGGCGTATTCTCGGTGGGTTTGGATGTGTTGGAGATCTTGCTACTCGTAAAATGAATGTTTTATCAGGAGGTCAAAAATCTCGAGTAGCATTTGCTCGTTTAGCTATTATCAAACCACATTTGCTCATTCTTGACGAACCGACAAATCATTTAGACATTGAATCCGTAGCAGCCCTAGGTGAAGCAATCAAAGCGTAAGTTTTTTAACTATTTTTGAAATAAAAATACGTTTTTTACAAAAAAAATATAAGAAACAGGGGTCTGTTTTTTCTAGAACATCATAAAGCAACTTAGAAAGACTAGTCTGAAAACTTTGGGGCTCATTTTCTCAAAAATTGAAATTTTAAATACAAAATCCCCTTCTATCGGCCGATTTCGGGCTCATTTCCTAAAAAAAATGTAAAAATCCCCTTGTAACTACCCTGATAATATTTTTTGGATCCCTGGTTACCAAAATCGAAACCTTCGAGAAAGTTTTTTGAAGGGAAATCTCGACTGTCTCCATCATCTCACGTAACACATCACATTATTATAAATAGTATCTAACAGTTGTTATAATCAGAAGTGTTTTTGGGCAGGCTCATAAATTGGTATAAATTTGGTGAAATTGAATTTCCCTAAAGTAATCGACAGACAAATCTTATGTGTTTTCTAATTTTATTTTCAGATTTAAGGGAGGTGTGGTATTAGTTTCTCACGACGAGCGATTAATCAGTGTAGCCTGTAAAGAAGTATGGTATTGTGGAGATCAAAAAGTGACGAGAATCGAAGGAGGTCTAGATGCATACAGAGCCGCATTACTGGCTGACTTTACCAAGGGGGGTATCAACAGAGCGAAAGAATAAATAAAAAAATAAGCGAGTCCCTTTATGTAAGGCGTACCCTTTTACAAAAAAATAAAGAGATGGTATTTTTATCTTACACTTTTTGATTAAATAACCCGTAAGATAATGTTGGAAGTTCCAACTTGGGACGGCAAAATAAGTTTTGATAAACAAAGAAAATTTATACATGTATAGTTTATGTTCCAGAACTACAAATAAATAACTTTGGAAATACAATCTTTCGTTAAACTCACTTGGAACCCTGTCAAAAATTAAAACGCGTTTTTGAAATTGCCTATGATATCATTAAATTTAAATTTTTTTGATTTTTTCAAAATAAATTCCACGCTGATTTATAAGCAATTTCATAACTGGTTTTTAATTTTTTAAAAGGTTCCAAGTGATTAAAAAAATACTTCCCAAAGCTATTTATTTGTAGTTCTCTAAAAAAAATATATCAATTTTCTTGGTCAAGCGAAATTTATTTTCGCTTCCACCTTACCGTAAGATAAAGATACTAACGCCAAAAAATATATATATATCTAGGTCAATTTTTTTTAATTAAGGTAATTTCTTCTTGCGAGTTCACTTATTCTATGATAGAATTTCTATCCATTGAAAACATTTTAGACTTATAAATTTCATTTATCGAGACTTGTATGGGGTTAAAACGAAATAAAAGTATGAAAAATAGAATATATTTTTTCTATTTCGAAAATGTCCACATTCTATTAAAAAATTTGATTTTTTACGTCGTTCGAATGTGAAATAAAATTTAATAAGAAGCCGTGAAAAATACCCCAAATTTTAATTTGTGAATTTGGATTTTACAGTGCTTTTACATGAGAAGTCGAAGGCCCTTTTTTAATTTCCGATTAATTTCTGGATTTTGGGGGTTCGTCGTAACATTTATTGAACATTCGTAGCAACTTAAAAATAATCACCAGAGCGATTTTCTAAAAATATTATTATTTACGTAAGAACTCGTAATTTCGAGGAAAATCACTTTGTTCGGAAATTGTGTTTTAAAAACAGTTACGCAGATAAGCATTTTTAGAAAATTTCTCTTTTTTTAGTTTACTGTGAATTTTTGGGCGCAAATAATATTCAAATAAAAATTTCTGTTGTCCACAATTTATTTATAATTTTGTAATTAAAATTTTTTTTTCTAGAATGGAGGCAAAACTTAAAATCTTGAATGATTGTATGACTGATCACCCAGATTTTCCGAAAAAGGGCGTGCTCTTCAAAAATATTATGCCTTTATTTTCGGACCCCGAAAAAATGCTTCTTTTGGGAGATGTTTTAGAAGAAACAATACAGAAACACTTTCCCGGCTGTACAAAACTGGTCGGACTGGAATCTCGCGGATTTTTAATGGGTAAATAATTCTCAAAATAGATAATTTTTTATAAATATCTCTTCTTGAAAATATTAAAAATTTACATTTTTATGCAATCCAAAATTTTTCACCGAAATTTTGTAAAAAAATACAAAATTACGAAAAAAAGGCTGGAAATATAATGAGTCAAGTTTTCACGATGCGTGAATTTAGATCAATATCTATTCAGTAAAAAAATTTCGAAAATTTTATTTTGCACGGCGAACTAAAAAACATTTAGGTAGCTTTTTTTTAACTGGGCCAACCCTACTCAGCCATTTTTCTCGATGACCATACGTAGGGACCGTCAGCTGGGGACTCGATTTTTTGAAAAGATACCCAATTTCAACAAAAATAGAGGGTCCTGTCACATCACTTAAAGGGCATATAATTTTTTAGGGTCAGGTTTGAATTCTGCGTTTACCCTGAAAGTTTCATATTGTTCGCGCCCGTTGGTGGCACACTTCACCAATATTTTGACACTTTTTGAATTTTCAAATAAAATTTGGCCACCTAGGTGGTGTCGTGAGAATTTTTCAATGGTATTTTCGTGTTAGTTGAGGTCGATTACGTATAAATAGTGATAAAACGTATTGATTCACGGAACTTGAAAATCGAGAAATCCCCAGCTGATGCGTCATGACGGTCCCTAAATATGGACCGTATCCATTATGATGACCAGGTTCAAAAACAACTTTTTTTTGCTTCAAAAAGTATATACTATAGGAAAACTTTTTCTGAATACGGACAAAAAATTAGGGGCCCGACCCTTTGCCTCCATTCGATATTTTGAGTGAACACGATAGGTGGTTTTTTTTTAGGAGCTACGCCCAAATGACGGCTTTCTGGTATTTTGAAACCCCATAAGACTATATATTGGCAGATCGAGAATTTAATTCCGCGTCCCGCGGTGGATTTTGTTTTTTTAATTTCTGACTGGTTGACCGGTAATGGCGGATTTCCGGTAGGTCCAATTTCCAAAGTTGTTTCAATCAGGCCAAAATTTGGTCTGTAGACTAATACGGGTACAAGGAGTTCAAATCTGATATCAGATTACATCGATGACGTCATTATGAGTCATAATCACGACTCCGGCTAGATTTATTCTTGTCACGGTTTTCTCTAACTTCTTTATATGAATTCTCCTATTTGACCCAAATTGACGNGCTTAATATTTTCGCTTTGATAAAAATCATTTTTCAAAAAATTTAAGAGAGATTTTGCAATGTTTACGAAATTCTGTTTTTTTCATTTTTACAAATCACCTGAACGTAAACTCATTATCTCTTGCCCAACATTTGGTCGGCTGTTATGTTTCCGTGTTATTTTGAAAGTTTCAACTAATTTGTATATCACCTGCTCGAGTTTTTTGCTGCTGGGTAAAAATTGTGCATTTTCAAACTCGTTTTCGTAATACGCTTTACGAATTTGTTACTAATTTGGAAAAAATTTTGGATTTATAAAAAATTATGAAAGTGTTAACAGAACAATTTTTTTTTCATTTTCACGTTTGATCATTTTAATCACAAGATACACAGTGTTAAAAAATGGTTACAAATACCCAGTAATTACAGCAATTTACATTCAGAACCCCCTTAATACCACGATAGTCACCATTGGTGACTTGCCACCATTTCTATAAATATTACACGGAAAAACTATAGTCTATAGCCTATATCCATTGAGATTTTTTGGTTGAGCGATGAATACAAAAAAAACGCTTCTCGAGATCACCTATAGACTATAGGTGATCTCGAAAAGCGTTTTTTTTTTGTATTCATCGCTCAACCAAAAAATCTCAATCGACAATTTTTTCTTGTTTTTTGCTCCACCGTTTAACTGGTGAATTTACAGGAGAATGAATCACCCAAAGGTGCTCAGTGAGGAAAATTTCCAAACAAAGTGATTAGCTAACTACAATTTTAAAGTTGAGCTCTTTCGCGCCATTCGATCCAGTGACAGTAACTCGGAAAATAATGTCGTCATCTGATACAGTAGTCGCCACTTTTAACGTCATATTTCCAACCCCGATAGGATTACCGATAGTTATTTCGAATCTCGGAGATTTATCACCTTTTGATCTTTTTACGATCCCGATCCTTTTCTTAGCTTCTTCCACAGGGTCATCACTCCAGAGTAGTTTTTTGACCGATATTTTGAATTCAAGTTCTTTAACGTCAACTTTTTGGTCGTTCTTATAATAGGTTGTTAATAATTATTAATAATTTAATAAATAATTTGGTAGTTATTAAGATATTTATTTTAATAATCACCAATTTCCATTTACAGCCGTCGTTTTTTTAACGGGGACAATCGCCGACCCAAAAAGTGTTGCAGTTATTTCTTATGTAAATTTCTGAATCAAAGATACGTTTTGTCGGCTATCCAATGCAAAAAACAGTTTCTCCATACCTACTACGGTTTTTGCTGGACAGGGGTGGTTAACCTAAAAAAGCTTCCTAAATGGACAACCAGCCGTGCTAAAATTTTTCTTTATTACCGTTTTTAAAAGAATTAAAAAACTGACGATCACCTCAGTCGACAAACAAACAAAAAATTTTCGTTATAAATTTCAATTTTTTTTTGCTTATTTCTTATCGGCCTGACATCGTTGCCATTCTATATTTTTTTGTTCATCATTTAATAATCTACATTTGAGGTACTTTTAAATGCTTCAAAATTGCAAAATCATGAAATATAGCTGAATCTCAAAATGTTTTTAACGCACTTGATAATTGAAATAAAAAAAAATACAGTAAAAGCATTTGATATGACGCGAACCGTCTCCAACTTTTAGCCATTTTTCTTCGAATAAATTTTAATTTGTAATACTTTAATTAAAGAAAAATGGCAAAAAGTTTTAGCCCGTTCGCGTCCTATTTAAAGCTCTCTACTGTTTTATAATCGTGATAACCTCAGAAAAAGTAAAAGTTCAGTTTTTTTTCACCAATCAGAAAAAAGCGAAATAAAAAACAGCGAAGAGCCGATTTTATCGGTTTCCGTTTTTAACAGAAATTTTGCCGGTAAAAAAACTGGAAATCCAAAAAACAGCTCTGCAGCCACATGTGACATGCTGTTATGAGCTATCTCACCGAGATACAATACCCTTTTAAAAAATTGCACTACGAATTGCAAGTTACGAAAAAATCTATTAAAAAATATGACCGATGATTTATTATTGCCAATTCCTTAAAATAACATTTACAATCTCCATCCACAAAAAGCACTTTTAACTCTAATTCAACCATTTTATCTTTTAGGAAATGGATTTATCGTGTAATTCTGATAGTCGAATCGCTATTGTAGGAGAAAATGGTGCTGGTAAATCTACATTATTAAAACTATTATTACAACGCCTGCAACCAACAAAAGGTTTTGTCACCGTCAACAGAAACTGCAGAACTGCTTACTTTGCACAGCATCACATTGAAGGTAAATTTACGTAATTTTAAGTTTGAATTTCTAAATTATTCTTAAAAATCTATTTTTGAAAATTTTTGTTCGAAACACTTTTTCCATGTAAATAGCGGCTGAAAACGCAAAAAAAATCCAATTTTTTTTTCGAAAAGTACATCAGAACAAAGCGAATTAAAACTCAAAAAAATTCTTATTTTTATGTAGTTTTCAAAAAGTTCAGAACACTTTATTCTAGAAAATAGTGGATGAAAATGCAAAACTCTATTTTGTGTCTACTTTTCAAAAAAAAATTGGTTCAACCTTAGTTCTTGTGTAGAACTAAAAAACACTATTTCCAAGTGCTCAAAAAAATGCAAAATTTTCGACGATTTTAACACAAGACTGAATTTTTCGAAAACTAAAAAAATTATTCATAATTACGCCTTTCAAGGGTATTTTTAAAGACAAAAAAATTAAAATCAAATTAAACGTTTTTCTTTCATGTCTGACGAAAGGACGAACTAAAAATATTTAATTTAAGATTTCGACTTGTCTCAATCACCTATCGAAATTTTACAAAAACACAGACCTGGTAAAACTGCTGAAGAATACAGGTGAATAATATAAAAATAATTAAAATAATGAAATTAAAAATATTTTTAAAGGCGTATTCTCGGTGGGTTTGGATGTGTTGGAGATCTTGCTACTCGTAAAATGAATGTTTTATCAGGAGGTCAAAAATCTCGAGTAGCATTTGCTCGTTTAGCTATTATCAAACCACATTTGCTCATTCTTGACGAACCGACAAATCATTTAGACATTGAATCCGTAGCAGCCCTAGGTGAAGCAATCAAAGCGTAAGTTTTTTAACTATTTTTGAAATAAAAATACGTTTTTTACAAAAAAAATATAAGAAACAGGGGTCTGTTTTTTCTAGAACATCATAAAGCAACTTAGAAAGACTAGTCTGAAAACTTTGGGGCTCATTTTCTCAAAAATTGAAATTTTAAATACAAAATCCCCTTCTATCGGCCGATTTCGGGCTCATTTCCTAAAATAAATAAAAAAATGTAAAATCCCCTTGTATCTAACAGTTGTTATAATCAGGAAAGTGTTTTTTGGCAGGCCATAATNGGTATAAATTTGGTGAAATTGAATTTCCCTAAAGTAATCGACAGACAAATCTTATGTGTTTTCTAATTTTATTTTCAGATTTAAGGGAGGTGTGGTATTAGTTTCTCACGACGAGCGATTAATCAGTGTAGCCTGTAAAGAAGTATGGTATTGTGGAGATCAAAAAGTGACGAGAATCGAAGGAGGTCTAGATGCATACAGAGCCGCATTACTGGCTGACTTTACCAAGGGGGGTATCAACAGAGCGAAAGAATAAATAAAAAAATAAGCGAGTCCCTTTATGTAAGGCGTACCCTTTTACAAAAAAATAAAGAGATGGTATTTTTATCTTACACTTTTTGATTAAATAACCCGTAAGATAATGTTGGAAGTTCCAACTTGGGACGGCAAAATAAGTTTTGATAAACAAAGAAAATTTATACATGTATAGTTTATGTTCCAGAACTACAAATAAATAACTTTGGAAATACAATCTTTCGTTAAACTCACTTGGAACCCTGTCAAAAATTAAAACGCGTTTTTGAAATTGCCTATGATATCATTAAATTTAAATTTTTTTGATTTTTTCAAAATAAATTCCACGCTGATTTATAAGCAATTTCATAACTGGTTTTTAATTTTTTAAAAGGTTCCAAGTGATTAAAAAAATACTTCCCAAAGCTATTTATTTGTAGTTCTCTAAAAAAAATATATCAATTTTCTTGGTCAAGCGAAATTTATTTTCGCTTCCACCTTACCGTAAGATAAAGATACTAACGCCAAAAAATATATATATATCTAGGTCAATTTTTTTTAATTAAGGTAATTTCTTCTTGCGAGTTCACTTATTCTATGATAGAATTTCTATCCATTGAAAACATTTTAGACTTATAAATTTCATTTATCGAGACTTGTATGGGGTTAAAACGAAATAAAAGTATGAAAAATAGAATATATTTTTTCTATTTCGAAAATGTCCACATTCTATTAAAAAATTTGATTTTTTACGTCGTTCGAATGTGAAATAAAATTTAATAAGAAGCCGTGAAAAATACCCCAAATTTTAATTTGTGAATTTGGATTTTACAGTGCTTTTACATGAGAAGTCGAAGGCCCTTTTTTAATTTCCGATTAATTTCTGGATTTTGGGGGTTCGTCGTAACATTTATTGAACATTCGTAGCAACTTAAAAATAATCACCAGAGCGATTTTCTAAAAATATTATTATTTACGTAAGAACTCGTAATTTCGAGGAAAATCACTTTGTTCGGAAATTGTGTTTTAAAAACAGTTACGCAGATAAGCATTTTTAGAAAATTTCTCTTTTTTTAGTTTACTGTGAATTTTTGGGCGCAAATAATATTCAAATAAAAATTTCTGTTGTCCACAATTTATTTATAATTTTGTAATTAAAATTTTTTTTTCTAGAATGGAGGCAAAACTTAAAATCTTGAATGATTGTATGACTGATCACCCAGATTTTCCGAAAAAGGGCGTGCTCTTCAAAAATATTATGCCTTTATTTTCGGACCCCGAAAAAATGCTTCTTTTGGGAGATGTTTTAGAAGAAACAATACAGAAACACTTTCCCGGCTGTACAAAACTGGTCGGACTGGAATCTCGCGGATTTTTAATGGGTAAATAATTCTCAAAATAGATAATTTTTTATAAATATCTCTTCTTGAAAATATTAAAAATTTACATTTTTATGCAATCCAAAATTTTTCACCGAAATTTTGTAAAAAAATACAAAATTACGAAAAAAAGGCTGGAAATATAATGAGTCAAGTTTTCACGATGCGTGAATTTAGATCAATATCTATTCAGTAAAAAAATTTCGAAAATTTTATTTTGCACGGCGAACTAAAAAACATTTAGGTAGCTTTTTTTTAACTGGGCCAACCCTACTCAGCCATTTTTCTCGATGACCATACGTAGGGACCGTCAGCTGGGGACTCGATTTTTTGAAAAGATACCCAATTTCAACAAAAATAGAGGGTCCTGTCAATCACTGTCAAAAGGGCATATAATTTTTTAGGGTCAGTT
>SCLH01000021.1:126026-136904 GCA_004367855.1 Oikopleura vanhoeffeni
TTAAGTATGTAAAAAATTTAAACGTTTGCAAGTATGGACACTTTCATTTTAGATAAAAAATAATATAAAAATTTTTCACATTTTTTTTTCTTTCAAAAATCACTCCGAAAAAATGTACCAATCTGCCATATCGCTGCTACCCCCTTAAGGTGTGTTTTTCAAAATTAAGTGTAAAGTAATTCCAGACGATCTTTTTTAAACCACCTCACAATGCCCTCAACTTTTGAAAATAAGTTAACTTTTAGGCTGTCTGATTTTCATTTTTTTATCTAGATATCACAGATCAGATCCAAGTGGGTGAATCCACAAAAAAGAACCAACTTAAGTAACTAACTAAAGTAATTCTTTAATAAACGAAAATTCTAGATTTCTTCAGATTACTATGGCAAAATTAGCATAAATCTGATCAAAAATCATTGAACTGTTCTTCAAATCTTTGAATAAAGTTTTAAAATCATTGAAAAAAAGCATAATAATTTTGAGACTAACAAGTAGACAGATCTTATTCGCTTTATAATGAAATCAACCGAAACGTTGATTTTCCTAATATAATTATAATAATAATTGTCACATTCCACCTTATTTTCAAAACACGAAAAAGGGTGACCCACCAGAAAATGCGAAAGAATTTTTCGCTCGACTCATGCACAAAGATGCGGCCGATTTTGAAAAATTTGAATTTTGTCTTTTTGCCATGGGTGATTCCGCCTACACAAAATTCAACTGGATTGGATTACAAATTGCAAGACGACTTGAACATTTAAAGGGATCGTTGTTGTTTCCTGTAGTGTCCTGTGACGAACGGCATCAGCTTGGATATGATTTTGGAGCCGATAAGGGTATCGCAGAATTACAAGAATTATTGATAAAAAATAATATTGGAATGTTTGATTATGCAGTACCTTATTTCCCCAGGTGTCCAGTTGAAAAAATTGGCGACGGTGAATTTCATTTCATAGACGGGGATACTTTTAAAATTTAATTTTACTGAATTATTCTGGGTATACAAATGTAGTAGTTCAGGGAGTGAGTGTCGCTGATTAGGCTGGTTTTTAAATTTTTTCCGCTAAGGTACTTTTTTTTTAGGTGGGCCCACCCTTCTCATGGCGATTACGAGAAAACCATAGGCGATATCGAGAAACGTTTTTTTGCATTCAACTGCCAACTAAAAAAGCTAAATGGAGAAATGTTATTAAGTTGATTTGNGATATAAACCGGAATGTAATTTTTTGGTAGGTTCGAATCTCGATGGGCCCAAATTTTTTTTTCTTAAAATCAGCCGGAAAGTTAAATTTTTATGTTTTTTCATTCTTATATCACGATTATCTACACATTTACTGCTTGATTATCTACACATTTTTGATGAATTCCTGGACGAAAAAAACGAGTTTCAATTTTTTTCCCTAATTTTTTACTGAAATACGTATACAATAGATCTCCGGTTACCGGTGAACCGGTAGTTCGATGAATAAGGTGGTTTTTTTAGGAGCTACGCCCAAATGACGGCTTTCTGGTATTTTGAAACCCCATAAGACTATATATTGGCAGATCGAGAATTTAATTGCGCGTCTCGCGGTGGATTTTGTTTTTTGAATTTCTGACCTGTAATGGCGGATTTCCGGTCGGTCCAATTTTCAAAGTTGTTTCAAGCAGGCCAAAATTCGGTCTGTAGACTAATACGGGTACAAGGAGTTCAAATCTGATATCAGATTACATCGATGACGTCATTATGAGTCATAATCACGGTTTTCTCTAACTTCTTTATATGAATTCTCCTATTTGACCCAAATTGACGTATAATGTTGTTATTAGTGAATTATGGTATCAGATTCGAACTCCCCGTGTCAAATTAACCCTTATTTCGCGTTTTTATTAAGTTACCGACGGTAACTTACCGTGTTTGTACAAGTTGTAAAGATTTTCTATGACGTCATCTAAAGTGACTCTAAAATGACTCATAATGACGTCATCGATAAAATCTGATATCAGATTCGAACTCCTTGTGCTCGTATTAGTCTACAGACCGAATTTTGGCCTGATTGAAACAACTTTGAAAATTGGACCGACCGGACATCCGCCATTACCGGTCAGAAATTNCATTTCTCGATATCAGCTATGGTTTTTCCGTGATAGTCATGAGAAGGGTGACCTCCTTTAAAAAAAAACTACCTAAGGTAGTTTTTTTTAGTGCAACCACTCCTTCTCATGATGATTACGGGAAAACCATAGCTGATATCGAGAAATGTTTTTGCATTCAACTGCCAACTAAAAAAGCTCAATATAGAAATTTTATCAAGTTAATTTGACATCCGGTTCACCGGATATAAACCGGAAAGTAATTTTTGGTAGGTTCGAATTGAATCTCGGTTGGCCCAGATTTTTTTCTTTAAATCAGCCGGAAAGTTGAATTTCTATGTTTTTTCGTTCTTATATCACGATTATCTACACATTAACTGCTTGAACTATAATTTTGATGAATTCCCGGANGAAAAAAACGAGATTTGATTTTTTCTCAAAATGTATACAGTATACCGAAAATGCTTATATATTAGATCTCCGGTTACCGGTGAACCGGTTGTTCGATAAAAAAGGAAAAATTTCTCCATTGATTTCTCGATATCTTCTATGGTTTTCCCGTAATCATCACGAGAAGGGTGGCCTCCTTTAAAAAAAATACCTAAGATGGAATCAAAATAATAGCTCAGAACAGATGTTTAAAATCAGTGAAACGCGTCAGGTACTCCCTCAAGTAAACTGAAGAACACGCCTTCCAAATCATTTCAACACTAATTATAATCTGATACAATTCAAGCTACGACTACACATGGCCCTTGAATAACCTCCCCTGGAAAACACGAAAAAGCTATCTTCTCCTACAATTTTCATCATTTTTTTGTGTCAGACTCAAGAGAAGCATATCAATAATAAACCAAGGCCCCTTTTTTTCAAAAAAAAAAGTTGACGGAAAAAATGCAAAAAAATTTTTAACGAAAATTAAACAAAAACAATTGTCCGTCAAAAGCAAAATTTCGAAAAACTGGCTTTAGTTTATTGTTGGTATTGCTCTTTAGGATAACACAAAAATTAGAAAAAAATGTTGAAAATTGTAGGAGAAGATAGGTTTTTCGTGTTTTTTGAGAGGCTTATTCAAGATGAGTGCCTGGGTCCAGCTGGGCGTAGGTTGGATTGTATGAGATTACAGGTTACTAGGTTATATTTTGATTTTTAGATCAGTCGTTTGTAATAAGTGCAACATGGTGCGCAAATATAGACCAAAGCTTCAGTAACTATGAAAAATGTTCAAGGCTTATTAATCAAGGCATAAGATTTTTGTTTTTGAGGTTTAACTCCTTATAATCTGAAGCAAATATTTTAATCTTGGTCGTATAAACCGACTGAGATTATTATTTATTGACCTCGAAAATTATAATCTGTGGTTTTGTTTGAACTAACCTGGTTTATAATCAATTTTTCCATAAAGAACGCTGGAGGTATATTTCGCATCCAATTTTTCATGGCAATAACCCCCGGATTGCAAAAAAAATTCATCAACTGTTTCAGTTTAGTCTATAGGGTTCCCGCTGCGAACCCTATATAATTGTCGCAATTTTTTTATGCTATTTTCATATTACAGAAAAATCCTTGCGAAAGAAACCGCTGCCAATAAAAACATGTGACTTTGAAAAATCCCTTTATTAGAGAGCGAAGATCCGAATAAAAGTTTTATTGGAAAAATTCTCAAAAATGAACGAGTAACTGCCAAAGATCATTTTCAAGAGACTCATTTGATCGAATTTTCTTTGCCCGATGGAAATTATTATGATCCAGGAGATGTTTTGAATATAAAACCTAAAAATCCCGATCCATGTGTCGAAATGGTCTTCGAAGGAATGATTTCACAATTAAATTTTTGCCCAAAAATCAGGATTTTATTCGAAAATTTTAGAATTGGTTTTGAAAATTAAAATATGGGATATTTCAAAAACAATTAAAATCACATAAATTTCAAAAATTTTACGGAAAGTAGCAGAAAACGAATGGGTGAAAATCAAAGTTTTTGTCAGCACTTTTAACCACCTCTCTGTTTTTGTTTGTTCTATAATTAATTAAAATTGTTAGATCGTCTTATTTTTAGTATATAAGATATAAAAAATAATTTTTAAAATTATTCATTCGAAATTTTTGAAAAAATATCATAATCACCACAATATGGCTTTCGCTAAAATATTGTCAATAAGACAGCGTAACGGTTCTACCTGCCCTATCAAAGTCATTCTACTGTAACTTTTTTTGGTTCGTTAGGTCAAATTTTCCAGTTGTCTGAAATCTTGTTCTTGTGATATCATTCTGGTAACAGCATTCAATCATTGGGATCGAAATTGGGTTATCAACTGGACGGCGCCCAATTTTACAAATCACATTCAATTGCCTATGGGGCTCGAAGAAATCATTAAAAATGAAGTCGATTTAGTTGGAATTCCAAGACGAAGTTTTTTCTCAATTTTAGGTGAGCATTTAAAATATTTTTTTTCAAAAAATATTTTTTTTCATCAAAATTTTATAAATCTACAGTGCCCATGTAGCAGTGCCCATATGTAGCAACCAAGCTTGAACGGCTTAGAATAAAAAAAAATACGCAAGACGTGTTTTCAAAATCGAAATGAGAATCCGATTGGTCAGACCAAACTCGTTTGACGCGATGAGTTTTCTAATTTTACATATCGGTCACTGTATATAGATTTCATCATAATCATTTTGAGCACTAAATAATATTTAAATTTAATAAATATTGATTATTTAGATTTTTAATATATAGATTAGTACAAAATTATAAATGCTTTAGGTAGTACCTTAAAGGCAGTACCTTAGAGCAACTGCACTTGCAGTAAGTTAGCACAATTTAAAATAATTTTCAGCACCATAAACATTTCATTGAATATGTTTTATAAAAATATATAAAAAACCGTTCCGAAGTTGAAAATAAAAATGCAACTCGAATTCCAAACCCCGCTTCTTGAAATCTCTAGTTTGAAGACCTTTTTATTGGTTCATTAAAATAATAATCTCCTTGGACAACCCAATTTTGTAGCTACTTTCAAAATTAAGATGACTTTAAAACGATATTGTTTAGGTCCTAAAATTGCTTACAAACAAATGGGCCAGTTCTCTTGATACAATTCATCTTTTTTCGGCTCATTCAGTTAAGTTTTTTAAAACATCCACCGCGTTGATTCAACCTTCTCCAGCAAACCCGTAGCAATTACTATCAGGGGTCGGCACGAGATTTGAATTGTCCTGTCCCTAAGGACAGATATTTTTTCCTGTCCTGTCCTGAGGCCAAAATTCAAAATATCTGTCCTGTCCTAAAAAGCCAGGACAGCTGGACAAGAACAGGACAGATGTTGCCCACCCCTGAGTATCAGAGGAGAAATTCCGAATAAGCTTAGGGGTAACTGTGCAAAATACAATTTTGGCAATATTTGTTTTGACACCCATCATCATCTGGTGGAGTAAAAAAAGTAAAGAGCATTCTTTTTGTAAACCAAAACGGCAAAAAACATTGAGCTTTTTAGTTGGCAATTGAATGCAAAAACAGATTCACGATACCGCCTATGGGTTTTTCGTTATCGTCATAAGAATCGTTTTAGGGTATGGTGGTTCCTACATTTTCTGNTGCTTTTTAGTAAGACGACCTGTTTTCCCCAATGCATTCTCTCGATGTTTTTTATTGAAAATTGTATAAAAAATAATTCAAAATTATTTTGCGTAGGATTCGATTTTTTAAAAAGAATATTTTATTTCGGTGAGGTCGGTACTGGATCATTTACAAATTTTGAGCCATAATTGAAATTTTCAAGCTACATCTCACTGCAGAGCTGATTTTCGTTTTTTTACCGCTTATATTGATGTTTTTGTCCAAAAACTGATAATTTTTGGTAAATGTCCGGTAAAAACCGGAAATTTGAAAAATTTGTATGCTAAATTTTAAAATGGAAGATTAATATCTTCATAGACAGAAACCATGTGGTAGCATTACGTTCTTTCAAGACCACCTACTCTAGTTTTTTGTATACAAATGGAAAACCATATGGAAAACCTTGGTAAATTTTAAACATGGAAATTTTTGTTCAGCTTACTAGATTGATCACATGACCGAAAATTAGTGAAAGAAGTTGCGCAGTATCATCCGTTTTTTTGGGAATTACCGGTAAACCGGTCATCGAGAAATTTTCCACATTTTAAATTTGTCAATAAATAGCATAGAAAAAAATACATTTACCGCTATCTCGTCTGATTCCCTGAGGTAGTTTTTTTTTAAAGGAGGTCATCTTTCTCATAACGATTACGGAAAAACCTTAGAAGATATCGAGAAATGTTTTTTTGCATTCAACTGCCAACTAAAAACGCTCAATGGAGAAATTTTTCCTTTTTTATCGGACAACCGGTAACCGGACAGCTATTATATAAGCATTTTCGGTCTAAATTTTCAGAAAAAAATCGAATCTCGTTTTTTTCTTCCGGGAATTCATCAAAATATAGTTCAAGCAGTTAATGTGTAGATAATCGTGATATAAGAACGAAAAAGCATAAAAATTCAACTTTCCGGCTGATTTTAAGAAAAAAAAATTCTGGGCCCACCGAGATTCGAACCTACCAAAAAATTACTTTCCGGTTTATATCCGGTAAACTGGATGTCAAATCAACTTGATAAAATTTCTATATTGAGCTTTTTTAGTTGGCAGTTGAATGCAAAAAACCATTTCTCGATATCAGCTATGGTTTTCCCGTAATAGTCAAGAGAAGGGTGGCCTCCTTTAAAAAAAAGTTACCTTATTGAAAAACAGTTTTTGCATTCAACTGTGAACTGAAAAAGCTGAGGCCAAAATTTTTAGATTTTTTTAACTTGACCAGTTAACCGGTAATTCACGGTTTTACCGGTTTCTTCAGTTTCTCTTAAATAATTAACAAAAATACATGAAAACCATGATTTAAAATGAAATTTTATGGAGAATTTTTTTGTCATCACAAATTTTAAAATTTGACACCGCTGGGGTGTCAAATTACACGTTTATGCATCTCCTTAAGTTATATACCGAATGTGTTTCAGCTTTTGGGGTGTTCGCCGGGGAGATTGAACCGCCCCTTAAATTAACTAACCAAGTCGCGCTCTGATTGGTTAAGCGTGAATCTCCTCAGGGAACACCCCAAAAGCTAAAACACATTGGGTACATATTAGCACGAACATATACTGACCTGGGTAAATTTTTGAGAGAAAAATTTTGGCAATAATTTNCATTTCTCGATATCAGCTATGGTTTTCCCGTAATCATCATGAGAAGGAGTGGTTGCACTAAAAAAAACTACCTTAGGTAGTTTTTTTTTAAAGGAGGTCACCCTTCTCATGACTATCACGGGAAAACCATAGCTGATATCGAGAAATGTTTTTGCATTCAACTGCCAACTAAAAAAGCTCAATATAGAAATTTTATCAAGTTAATTTGACATCCGGTTCACCGGATATAAACCGGAAAGTAATTTTTGGTAGGTTCGAATTGAATCTCGGTTGGCCCAGATTTTTTTCTTTAAATCAGCCGGAAAGTTGAATTTCTATGTTTTTTCGTTCTTATATCACGATTATCTACACATTAACTGCTTGAACTATAATTTTGATGAATTCCCGGAAGAAAAAAACGAGATTCGATTTTTTTTNTTTTTCTCAAAATGTATACAGTATACCGAAAATGCTTATATATTAGATCTCCGGTTACCGGTGAACCGGTTGTTCGATAAAAAAGGAAAAATTTCTCCATTGATTTCTCGATATCTTCTATGGTTTTCCCGTAATCATCACGAGAAGGGTGGCCTCCTTTAAAAAAAATACCTAAGATGGAATCAAAATAATAGCTCAGAACAGATGTTTAAAATCAGTGAAACGCGTCAGGTACTCCCTCAAGTAAACTGAAGAACACGCCTTCCAAATCATTTCAACACTAATTATAATCTGATACAATTCAAGCTACGACTACACATGGCCCTTGAATAACCTCCCCTGGAAAACACGAAAAAGCTATCTTCTCCTACAATTTTCATCATTTTTTTGTGTCAGACTCAAGAGAAGCATATCAATAATAAACCAAGGCCCCTTTTTTTCAAAAAAAAAAGTTGACGGAAAAAATGCAAAAAAATTTTTAACGAAAATTAAACAAAAACAATTGTCCGTCAAAAGCAAAATTTCGAAAAACTGGCTTTAGTTTATTGTTGGTATTGCTCTTTAGGATAACACAAAAATTAGAAAAAAATGTTGAAAATTGTAGGAGAAGATAGGTTTTTCGTGTTTTTTGAGAGGCTTATTCAAGATGAGTGCCTGGGTCCAGCTGGGCGTAGGTTGGATTGTATGAGATTACAGGTTACTAGGTTATATTTTGATTTTTAGATCAGTCGTTTGTAATAAGTGCAACATGGTGCGCAAATATAGACCAAAGCTTCAGTAACTATGAAAAATGTTCAAGGCTTATTAATCAAGGCATAAGATTTTTGTTTTTGAGGTTTAACTCCTTATAATCTGAAGCAAATATTTTAATCTTGGTCGTATAAACCGACTGAGATTATTATTTATTGACCTCGAAAATTATAATCTGTGGTTTTGTTTGAACTAACCTGGTTTATAATCAATTTTTCCATAAAGAACGCTGGAGGTATATTTCGCATCCAATTTTTCATGGCAATAACCCCCGGATTGCAAAAAAAATTCATCAACTGTTTCAGTTTAGTCTATAGGGTTCCCGCTGCGAACCCTATATAATTGTCGCAATTTTTTTATGCTATTTTCATATTACAGAAAAATCCTTGCGAAAGAAACCGCTGCCAATAAAAACATGTGACTTTGAAAAATCCCTTTATTAGAGAGCGAAGATCCGAATAAAAGTTTTATTGGAAAAATTCTCAAAAATGAACGAGTAACTGCCAAAGATCATTTTCAAGAGACTCATTTGATCGAATTTTCTTTGCCCGATGGAAATTATTATGATCCAGGAGATGTTTTGAATATAAAACCTAAAAATCCCGATCCATGTGTCGAAATGGTCTTCGAAGGAATGATTTCACAATTAAATTTTTGCCCAAAAATCAGGATTTTATTCGAAAATTTTAGAATTGGTTTTGAAAATTAAAATATGGGATATTTCAAAAACAATTAAAATCACATAAATTTCAAAAATTTTACGGAAAGTAGCAGAAAACGAATGGGTGAAAATCAAAGTTTTTGTCAGCACTTTTAACCACCTCTCTGTTTTTGTTTGTTCTATAATTAATTAAAATTGTTAGATCGTCTTATTTTTAGTATATAAGATATAAAAAATAATTTTTAAAATTATTCATTCGAAATTTTTGAAAAAATATCATAATCACCACAATATGGCTTTCGCTAAAATATTGTCAATAAGACAGCGTAACGGTTCTACCTGCCCTATCAAAGTCATTCTACTGTAACTTTTTTTGGTTCGTTAGGTCAAATTTTCCAGTTGTCTGAAATCTTGTTCTTGTGATATCATTCTGGTAACAGCATTCAATCATTGGGATCGAAATTGGGTTATCAACTGGACGGCGCCCAATTTTACAAATCACATTCAATTGCCTATGGGGCTCGAAGAAATCATTAAAAATGAAGTCGATTTAGTTGGAATTCCAAGACGAAGTTTTTTCTCAATTTTAGGTGAGCATTTAAAATATTTTTTTTCAAAAAATATTTTTTTTCATCAAAATTTTATAAATCTACAGTGCCCATGTAGCAGTGCCCATATGTAGCAACCAAGCTTGAACGGCTTAGAATAAAAAAAAATACGCAAGACGTGTTTTCAAAATCGAAATGAGAATCCGATTGGTCAGACCAAACTCGTTTGACGCGATGAGTTTTCTAATTTTACATATCGGTCACTGTATATAGATTTCATCATAATCATTTTGAGCACTAAATAATATTTAAATTTAATAAATATTGATTATTTAGATTTTTAATATATAGATTAGTACAAAATTATAAATGCTTTAGGTAGTACCTTAAAGGCAGTACCTTAGAGCAACTGCACTTGCAGTAAGTTAGCACAATTTAAAATAATTTTCAGCACCATAAACATTTCATTGAATATGTTTTATAAAAATATATAAAAAACCGTTCCGAAGTTGAAAATAAAAATGCAACTCGAATTCCAAACCCCGCTTCTTGAAATCTCTAGTTTGAAGACCTTTTTATTGGTTCATTAAAATAATAATCTCCTTGGACAACCCAATTTTGTAGCTACTTTCAAAATTAAGATGACTTTAAAACGATATTGTTTAGGTCCTAAAATTGCTTACAAACAAATGGGCCAGTTCTCTTGATACAATTCATCTTTTTTCGGCTCATTCAGTTAAGTTTTTTAAAACATCCACCGCGTTGATTCAACCTTCTCCAGCAAACCCGTAGCAATTACTATCAGGGGTCGGCACGAGATTTGAATTGTCCTGTCCCTAAGGACAGATATTTTTTCCTGTCCTGTCCTGAGGCCAAAATTCAAAATATCTGTCCTGTCCTAAAAAGCCAGGACAGCTGGACAAGAACAGGACAGATGTTGCCCACCCCTGAGTATCAGAGGAGAAATTCCGAATAAGCTTAGGGGTAACTGTGCAAAATACAATTTTGGCAATATTTGTTTTGACACCCATCATCATCTGGTGGAGTAAAAAAAGTAAAGAGCATTCTTTTTGTAAACCAAAACGGCAAAAAACATTGAGCTTTTTAGTTGGCAATTGAATGCAAAAACAGATTCACGATACCGCCTATGGGTTTTTCGTTATCGTCATAAGAATCGTTTTAGGGTATGGTGGTTCCTACATTTTCTG
>SCLH01000021.1:147429-184510 GCA_004367855.1 Oikopleura vanhoeffeni
GTTGAGCAGAGATGAGAAATAAAGTTTTTTTTAAGTACACAAATAGTACTCAAATTACGCCGAGAAATTTTGAGGACTAGTTAACACATAATCTAAGAATTCAAAACATAACGAGATTTACCAAATACGTCACATGATCTTATTTTTTAAATGGTCCTCAAGTGATCATGTTTTGTGTTTTTACTCATCAAAAAACTTTTGTAATTCATTTTTGTAGATGTATGCCTCTCAAACAAAATTCTCAAAATTTCTAAAGAAAAAATTTCAAGTTAAAATTCATGCTGTAATATTCATCAGAATTTTTTTGGTTTCAGTGGATCATGTTATTAGTTTGATTCAAGTAAAAAAAAGTAACCTTGATTTTCCAATTTATGTCTCTAAAAAAAACTATGTATATAAAAAAAATTAAAAAATTAAAATTTGATGTTAAAATTTATGCTGACGAAAAAAAAAATTTTCAAGCAATAATGTTATTAGTTGTGATTTCGAAAAAAAAAATTTATCGAAAATTTTCCGATTTATACCCTTAAATGTGAAAAAAAAAAAAGCCAAAATGGAAATTTTAAAGTGTCATTTGACCCTGTCCCCAACTTCTAATCAAAAATTGTTTTTTTCAACAATTGTCTTATCAGATGGCGCTTCTATCTATATGCATGAGCACTAACGGAACAAACTTTGTTTCTATATAAACTGTGAAAAACTGGTTTTTGGGACTTTTGACGTCTTCGTTTGACCTATAGTAACCTTTTGAAATTTTTTTTCATATATTTTTTTGAACTCGTGGGATATTATAGTACTTCTGAAAGCAAAAAAATTAGCGCGGAGCAAATTTGAAAATCGCATTTCCCACCCTACTGTACCATCCATTTCCAACTTAACCCGACCATAGAATTTTTTTGAAGACGATATTAATAAACTTCAGACATTGTCGGGTGTAATGCGCTAAAAAGTCCGATTCTTTTTTTGGCGTATAAAAAATTTTCTTGATATGAAATTTTTTTTCCATGAAAAATGGTCAAAAATGCCAAAAAGTAGAGAAAAACAACTTTTTTTGAGATAAAATTGATCTTCAATTGCGTTTTGATATTAAAAAATGTTCTTACTATCTAAAGAAATGGCGCTTATTACACCCGCAATTTTATTGGAAATTTTTTACTATTATAAATTATCTAAAATTTTAGTGCCAAATGGCACTTATCGAGTGTACAGCCGAGTGTTAAATTTAATCGATAGTTTATGATAATCGCGCGACCAACTCATTAGTTGACATACGGATATTTAATAGATACAAAACAATTAAATAAGTGATTCTACCTGGTTTTTATTGAGAATTCGAAAACCACAAATTGAAAATTTTGGACATGATTTGCGGAAAATTTTCATAAATTTCCATAAAATTCGACAAAAGATGAAAATAAAGATTTTATGATTTTCAAACAGCAGTCAGAAAATATGTAGACATGCATGAAAATAGTTAAAGTGGCTATTTTTTTAATTTTATTCACAAATTTCAAAAAAACAATCAGAAAACACTTTGGACAAAAAATGCAGAAAATTTCATAATGCTTTGATTTTTTTGAAATTTTACGAATTCAAAAATTAAAGTTCGGACTCAAATCTTTCCTAAAATAGACACAAATTATTTGTATAAGTAGATGGGACATTTATTCTGGTTCAGCTACGGATAATAAGCACAAAAAGTAAAATAGCTAATTAATTTCGTAAGTTAAATTGACTCCAGTCTGCCGAGTCGATGATCCCATTAAGGAGTTGCTCCTGCCATAAAGGCAAAAAGTAGCAACCTCCTTAAGGGGTTGTGGGTGTAAAATGTTGGAATTGCTGGGAAATAGCCCTCTTCTCCAGCTGGACTGGAAGGGTCGATAACGGCAGATAAGAATAAATGAGAAACAAAATTCTGGAGACTAAAACCTTCTCTATCAACTGCAAGTAATTTTTTGATTCTGATGAAGGTGGCTCACCAGTGCCGTACTGAAAAACCGGTAAAAATATGTTCTCAATTCACAAAGTTGTAATTCTCGGTCAATTTTGCTTTAAATTGAATCAAACAAAGATGGTTCGTGAAAGTACGACGTGTTAGAATAGTAATGAGCCGTCCGGTTTTAAAAAAAAAAATCTCCTTCGGTTTTTAGGCGGTAAAAATGAAATTCAGAATATCTGTTTCATCTCGGTCAATTTTGTTTCAAATTGAATTAAAACAGATCATTTATGAAACGTATGATAATTTTCGAATATAATACGCCAAGTTCGTTGAAAAACTTATTCTCTGTTGGTTTTAAGCGTGAAAAAACGGATTCATTCTTTATAATTTTTATGTGCATGGTAAAGTTCCGAGCATGGCAGAGAGGAGAACCACCGCCCACGCTCTCCAAAACCGTTCTTAGGCGCCCTCGCTGAACCAATCATACATCTCATTCATACTACCCACGTATTATTTCATCACTTTTAAGAATAAATTATTGTTATTGACGGATTCTAGAAAATATACAGTAGTTACTCTGTTAGAGTTACCCCTATTGGAGTTACCTTTATCTGTTAGAGTAACCCTTTTTAGAGTTCATGTCAGTATTCTGTTAGAGTCACCCTTATAGAAAATCTCAAAAACTTTAGACCTTCAAAATTACATTTCAATTTTTCCCCGCAGTTTTAAACAGAATTACTGTTTTTTTGGCCAAACGGGAAATAATCGAGAGGGATATTGAAATTTATCCTACTATTGATTTCATGCCCAACTTTAGGCCTTTTAGTAAATAATATAATTTGTAACTTTTTATGTATTTTCTACAGTTCTATATTATTTTATGGAGATATAGTTGCTCTAATTTCATCACATCTAAGCGATTGACGGGCGAAATTTTGGTATACGGTCCAAACTTCAATTTCTGAAAAATATTTTTTGAAACCAAATTTCTCAAACTTTACTGTGATTAAATAATAATTTTCGAATAAAACAAATAACGAAGTTGCCACAAATTAACGAACTGTTCATTTAGAATTTAACCACAGTAGCTTTATCTCCTGATTGCAGAAAAAAAGTGCGATAACTCCCAATCTTTAGAGCTAGCTAAAGTTATAGATAACGTATAGATATAGGTAAAGTTATAGGTAGCTAAAGTTATAGATAACTTCAATGATGTTTGCCAGTTTCTGGTAGCCAAGGTGTGGAATTCTCTTCACGTAATTTAATCAAAAATTTTATCCAAAATACCACTTTTTGACCGTTCACGCTCATTTTTATAAAGTGGCATTTTTTGAATATCAAATTTTTCCCTAGCTTCTTTAAAACTAGAATTTTAATTTTGTTAATAATGAAATTTAAGTTATGTCTGTTTTTTTAATACAAAAAACAGACATACCTTAAATCATATAAGTTAAAATTAAGAGAACTCTCAAATTGGAAAAATATTGAGTAATCATCTGTTAGAGTTACCCCGAGCAAGTCACTCGTTAGAGTTACCTTTTATCTGTTAGAGTTACAATTTTTTCAATAGTTCAGGGGTAACTTCAACAGAGTAACTACTGTACATGTATAAACTATTTTGTTCCACTCATGCATTCTTCACACCCACAAACCCCTTAAAGAGGGCTTTGATGGATTTCTCCCAAACCGTAGTTTTGTTCAAAAAGTTATGATTTAGAGTATGAACAAGAGCGAAGAAACAAAACGAGGACATATTTGAAAAAAATAAAAGGAGGCATTCTCAATATTCTTAACGGGTGATTCCAGAATAATAAGTTTAAAAATTTTGGGACCAAGAATCCCAAAAAAATGTCATATGATTTTTAAAAGAGCATATAAAAAATATGTGGTCACCTACTCGAAAAGTAAAAGTAGCCATTTTGTAGAGTTTTTTCGTTGATTCGGAACAAATAATTAAAAAAAAATTAAACAAAAAAGAAGGAAATTTTTCTTAATTTTCGGAACTTTTTCCAAAAATATCTCAAAATTTGGCGAATTCGAAAAGTTAAATTCGAACTCAAAATTTTGTAAAAAAGCAATAATATGAAAATTCAAAAGTTACAAAAGTTGCCTAGATTGTGAAACATAACTTTGATGGTATACAATGTATATATTGAAGGTAATATATACCCAATAAAAAGTTTTCATCAAGCGCCCATATCCGGATCTGTCAGATACCGCGGTATACCGAGGCTCCTTAAGAGGTGGTCAACGCAAAATTGGCCAAAAACGTTGTTTTGAAGTCTGATTCACGCTCGATATATAGATACGCGAAAGATATGATTTTACCAGAATTACAATATTTTGGTCAATTGGCGTCGAATCAGGTTCAAAGTTGGCCGCTATAAATCTCACTTCTGCCGGAAATGACGGTCAAAAATTTTCTGTTTCAAAAATTGAAAATCTTTCTCCTCCTTGACTTAATTTTTTTTAAAGTCACCATAATGATCGTATATTGGGCTGTTCGTTCAAAGAATTTTCGGCTTGAATGCATATTGCTTTAAATCTAGAAAAAACGCTTATTTTAGCCTTTAATCATGAGTTTTCAATACCTTTCTAGTCCCTCAATTTTCAAAATTGTTTTTGAGTAGGACAAATGTAAAAATCAAATAATTATCTGTCGCTGTTTGTTCAAAGAATTTTGAAAGAATTCCTTAGTTTCTCTCCAGCGAGGTCGGAAGTTCCGACTCGGAACCCCAAGTGATAATTTGATTTTGGTTCGGAAATTTGTTTTTTGTTAAATTTTATTCAAAAATAAATTTAGATAGCCTATCTTGTTCAGAATTTAATGTTGTTTCCAAAAATATAATTTTTATTTTTCTGCGTTGAAAACTAAGCTTTAATTTAACTTCCAGCAAAAAAATATTACTTTTTAGAGTAGTTAGGACTCTGAAAATACCGCATATCGATTCTGAATTAAGAAAATAAAAAGGTTCGAACGTTCCAAGAAAAATAAAGACCAAAATATATTTTCGTTCTTATTTTAAGGAACGCCTTTTAACCCTTGTGATCACAGAGCCACAATTGTGGCTCAAGCATACCTAAAATTATGTTCAAAAGGGCAAAAAACGGGATCGTAGAATCTTTTCTTTCAAACACATTATAAAGAATTTTGATTGGGTTCCCAAAAATAATTGAATTTTTTTTCGAATGTTTGGTTCCAGTTTTACGGGGTGGTTGATTTATTAGGATTTTTCGCCTAAGTTTCAACTTCCTGAAGAATTATTTCGGAACTAGACATAGAATACAAATTTGATTAGCCAGTTTAGGAAAGTGTTTTGTGCATGTAACAGTTAAAATAAAAATTTATTGGTATCTAGGGGCAAATATTTTTTTTCGAAGTGAAATTTTTAAATTTTCAACTTCAAGTATCCAATGTAAAATTTTAATTATTATAAAAGTGAATTTAAGCAATCAAAAATTGTCAACGTTGTATTTCATTACCATATTTACTTGAAAATAATAAAAAAGTGTAATATCTGCTTTTATAGGGAAAAATAAAACATTTTTTATCAAAAATCATGATTTTTCCATGAAAATTTTTACTTATTTATAAATTACTCTTGATTTATGAAATATTCATCAAAGCGGACAAAACTATGACATAGGCCAGATACTTGTGCATCGTTTCCGATAGAAATGTAACTTGTGAAGACAGCTGTGACCGTGTATCACGTGATATGGTATACCTTGCTTTTCTCGCTATATTTTTAGAACTAAAAATTAAAATTCTAGAATATAAAATGTCGGATGCAAAATATTACCTTTAAACTTCCTTATGCAGAAAAAATTGAAATTTCAACTGCGTTAAAGCTTAACCTTAAGCTTAAACTTTCTGTAAACAACATTCAAAGTAGAGCCACAAATGTTGCTCTGGTGCCTTGACGGAACTTTTTTTTGTATGCTCACAAGGGTTAAGAGGTCAGGGACTGTAGCTGATCAGGACACAAAATTAAAATGAACTTATTTTCTTGGTAAGTTTGAAACAACAGTGAATTATAAAAATATAGTTTTGTTAGTTTTCAAGTTTACAACGCACAATAATAAAAAATGAAGAGTGTACAGTTAGGGGCTCAATACCGCCGAAAAAAACCTTTACAATTTCACGATTTTTAGCTAAAATACTTCCTGTGCCAATATCGCCGAAATTTTTTGAGATTTATATCTCAAATTACTTTTTCAAATATATCTCAAATTCTACGCAATTTGGTGATTGACTTCAAACAAATGACTATGAGTGCGACCAACTTTGAACCTGATTCGACGCCTACATAATATACGCCTGTATAATAGACTTAATTTAAGTCAACTATTGGATTTCTGGTAGCATCATATCTTTTCGTTTCTATTTGACGGGAAAACGACTTCAAACCCTGTTAAATATTAAAGAATTATTAAAAAAATATTTTAAAATTGGGCGAGACTGTGTATCAACTAACTCTGGGATACAATCGGAATTTTAAGAATCGTATATACCGTTTTTGAGAACATTTGCTCCGATTGCAGGTTGCTCTGAAAAAACTCCGCCATTGTTTGAAAATTTCATACCAAAAATCGAGGAGTTTATTCATGCTGAAGGGGTTTCAAGGCGTTTCAAAGCAATAATAGTTGTTTTTCGTTGCTATATGGATTTCCACCCCGTGTGCGGTCAAGCCCGAATCAAATGATGCTAAATGCGTGGTGATGACTGGCTTGGATGTACTTTATTTTATCATAGAAGTTTTAGGCAATCAAACACCCTGCTTTTTCTCAAGAAATGTAGCGTCTACTCAAACAACGCCCGAAAATGAATAGGTTACAGAAATTAAGCCTTTTAATGACATAGTTTTTTCTTGAAAGCTTAATTATAAAGTATAAAGCGTGATTCTTAATAGTCAAATAACACCGCGGTTCACCGCTTCGTACACATATTTTTATTCTTGCAGAATTATTTCTCCAGTTTTTTAGAAAATTTCCATGAAAAAAATAAATGAAGTTAAGCTAACCTCAGGAAGCCTAGTTTATACAAAAAAAGGATATCATTTGTGAATATTTATTTTTAAAATGTCCTCTAGCACATGTTTGACATCTATAATCATTCAATTTTGAAAATATGCAAATAAAGTGACGCAAATGAAATATATATCAGTTTATTATGAAAAAAGTTACAAAGCTTTACATAATGTAACTCAGTCAAGGGGTGCAGTTTTATTTTTGGATTTTGATATTTTTTTAGAAGTTTTATTTCGATCTTATCAATCTTCGGTACATCAGTATTCTGTTTCAAAAATTTCTCGCATATGATTATATATTATTATAACTTATAATATATTTTAAATAAATTTATTCTTATGCATTTCAATTGAATCTTTTAATTATGAATTAGACACTTTGGGACATAAATGTAGAAGGTTTGTTACCTAATCGGTTTTTTACCGAAATCGAGTAGAAATATTGAGTTGATTTTAAAAATTTCCATTAAGAAAATTTCTTGTGACTTTACAAACTTAAATCGTACAAAACTTATACGAAATTAAATTGCGAGATTAAAGCGGAAAATTTATATCTTTGTTATCAAAAAACACCATTTTGGTTGTTTTAGGCCATAATTGGATGATCAGGAACATTGGGAAAATCGTCCAAGGAAATGGTGATATTACGGTTATTCTGCTTCGGTTGATGGTCATTAAATCGTTGGGTGGTATTTTATCCTCAAAAAAGAGCACTTTGAATTATAATTTTTTCTTTTAAACTATGAGTTTTAAAGCAGAAGTCCCGAAAAATACAAGTGTGACCAAAATTGGTACCCACATTGGTCTATCGAAAAAATTTCTTCATCGAGAAGTAACCATAATTAACACATTGTTTTGATGTAATTTAAAAATGACAAAAAATATTTGATTGAAATTTTTAAATTGATAAAGACCTCCTTTTAGGAAATGCCTTCATTGATTTTCAAACTTTAAAATCGTAAGGATTGGGTATTTCTCGAAAATAAGCACTCTTGGGTACATTTTGCGGTGAAAAATCGCAACCAAGACGTTTTGCTCTGCGGGATACCGCGGTCGGATACTTCCCCTTTTCCGAATATACTCAGAAGATATAGATAACGTGGAAATGGCAAAATTTGTTTGATAAAAAATCATTTATGAATTCGGTGACCTTAAAATTTATGTCATTTGTTTCGATGAGCATTTTGCCGAATAATCATTGTTTAAAAGTATAATCAATTCTGAATCAAAAATTAGAACGACACATCTGTAGTTCTGATTCAGATCAGTATAGGTCAAAACGACCATTGAAAAACAACCTTATTAGGCTAGTGTTTGATAATACCACGCCAAAGATTTAGGACCAAATCCCTTTTTTTCCCTTCGTGTGACCATGGATGAAAGAGCTCGTTTCGCAGTTGCAGTCAAATTAAATCGCCGTCGGTTTTTGGCCTCTTTACGAACCGGAATTATGTCTAGGGGCATTTCAATTCCAGCATCTTAATAAAAGTTTAGTCAATTTCTTGTTAAATTAGAGCACATCAGCCCTGAAAACATCTTGCTTTAGTGGTGTTCCATTTTTTTCAACCTCTGTATAAAGTTAACTGTTTCAAATCTTGTATTTATGTTATTTTATATTTTGAAAAAAATCACAGTATTCCTGTTCTTTTCAATCCTAAATTTTGAAAATCGTCTTTTTAAGAGTGATTTTACAAATAATTTATAAAAACGGTTCAAAATTGAACCGTTTGACTGTGATGTGCAACGCTTTTATTCGTTTGTGACGGTTAAAGCCATCAAATCTATTTACAACAGTTTGAAGCCCAAGAAGTGCCAGAAACTTATCAGTTCTGGGAAGAAACGAATTTTCACATAAAATGGCCAATTCAAGGGCAAAATTCAATTTTGTGGGAAATTCGATGAACAGTTTAAACGTGTTGCCGAAGATCCTATTTATTATTTATTAAAATGAGGTTTCTATAAATACTCAAATACTAATTTGGTGAATGGATTATTTTTATCGATAATTTTTCATATGAATTTTAATTGTATCTTAAATCCGGGAAGAGGGCTCATTGTTAGTAAATGATTCTGAAAATTTGGCTTGATTCACTCAAAATGAGCCCTCTTCCCAGATTTTTAGGTATACTCGAAAATATAACTATTTGGACCAGTAGTAAAACAGTGTGTGTCTAATAGTTATTCGTGATAAAGAACTCTTTACTAAAAAATAAATAATCGAGTAGATGTATAATTTTGTAATGTTTTAGAACCATTGTTTTTTACGACGCGAAGATCATAGGATCTTGATCTAGTAATAAATGGCATAGAATGTCGGAAATATTTACATGGCATTTTTGTTTCGAATTGTTGTATAATTTAATTTAAACCCAATTTAATAAATGATTATTTTAAAATTTCATATGTAAATTATTCTTTTTACAATAAAAGTAAAAATCGATATTGAAGTATCACCACACAAATGGATAGTTACAAATTGTTGATGAAATTTCAATATTGATTTTTGGTTGCTTATCTTTTTCTCAACCAAAGTGAATCTTAAAAAATGAGGGTAATCTCTATAGCGCGTGTTCGAATCCCACTAATGTTGTCTTAGTGATTGCTTTAGTGATTACGCACCGATCAACTTTGGCGGTTCCAATATCAAGCACACTAGCCTATTATCATACCAAGACACTCACTAGGACAACATTAGTGGGATTCGAACACGCGCTATAAAGATTACCCTCATTTTCAAAATTCACTTTGATTGGAAAAAGCTATGCTTTGTCCACACTTTAGTGGTTTTTTGAATGAGGGCTAGTATAAAAGAAGCTTTCTTATTCAAAAATTCAGCATATTGTGAACAGGGGTTATGCTATGTTTGTTTCATGTTATATATTACCAATAACTTCGAGACCGAGATCTTGGACGGCTCTAGAGAATTCTTCAGTATCGATGTCGCATCCATCCATTCCTTAAAAATAAATTTAATATTTTGACCATTTTGAGTATTTTGAAAAGTTAGCTCTTTTGTTTCTGTGGGATTTGTTAGATGAAAAAATGACTCCCAATCACCGTCAAAACTTATTTGCCGAGCCAAAAAGATGTCGGTAGCTGACAATCACATGACTCATTTGCAGCTAATTTCAAGTTCATTTCTATATTGTGGTCTCTTGATTATGGTCCCTTGGTCTGTGTATATTGCTACATTTTTATTTTTTAAACCAACCGTGAATCACCGCATTCACATTCTATCATATATTTAAAGATTAAACAAGAAATTAATCAACGTTTCGCTTTATTGCATCTTCAGGATTGTGATCAGAGTTTAGAAATATTGAGAGCTGCGAGCAGTAAAATATATTTCACACCTTTTGTTCTAATCCGAATGAGGGCTGTGAACGAAAGACAAACTTTTGGAGATAACGGAAATTTTAATGCGCGAAATAGTGTGGGCGGAATTATTTTATTTTTAAAAATGCCCACAATTAGAATAGCGTAAAAAGCGATGATTATTTTGATCGTTTAAATCCGGCCTGAGGATTCTGATGAAAAATGCCTCAGTTTTCCGGCGGTCAAAATAGATCGGAAGCTTTTTTGCAGTACTCAAAGTGTTGCATAAAAACTTGTCTCGAAGTTTTTTTCCTTGCTCTTATTCCGTTTTTGGGTCTAAAATTTTTTAATATTTAAAGATGCTAGCGAACGACTTCTAGGAGCAAATTAATCGTTGCCATAAAACATCGCACACGTTGCCAAAAAGATCATAATTTATATAAACCGATCGCAAGTATTTTGCTAAAACGTTTTTTTCTAAAAATTCTGCGATAAAATTTTGAGGAGGCTTAGAATAAAGTTCAGTCCGTTAAACCTCTTATCAGTAGGTTTCGTATACGTGTAAGTTATTATATTTATGTTTTATGGAGTCTTCTATTTGCCTTATCGCTAATAATTTCAGACTACCCATTGGTAGGACCACAGTCTTCCGAAGTCTCTCAACCTCAAATTTTTTGAATAATATTAGGCCAAAAGGTACTTTTAAATATTACATACAGGATAAAATGCAAATTGAGCTTTAGAAAATGCTTTACTGGTAGGCAGAACAAAGTGGCGGAAAGTTTTTACATAATAGCATATCTGGACTGAAATCTTGAAAATATCTGGAAAATCTTAAAAATTGCATATTTGACTAAATTATAAAATAAAAGTAAGAATTTTTTCCAATGATTAAAATCAGAAGTTTATTTCCTGAACTAATGGAGAAATTTTCTGTTTTTTTAATGATGAAAAAAGTCAAACCTGATCATAAACATAAAAATTTATTGAAATATATTCAAAATCAGCATACACGTAAAACTTGGCCAAAATGGGCTGAAATTTAAACCAATCATAATCGGTCTAGAACGTCAAATTTTCAAAAAAAGTAAAATGAGACATGCTTTAATATATTGAAACATGCAGCATGTTACATGCTTATTTTGCATTTTTGCTCGTCTGTGGACAGCCTGCTTTCCATACGTAAAGCTCATTTTTCAACAAGTCATTTATTTTCGTTTTATTCGACTAGTGTGAATCACCAAACCATGGTACATTCTTACATGGGCTTATCCTTTTTTGAGACATATAATGAAGAAAAAAAAGTTTCCAAATTATTCATAAAAGATTTTTTTTATTCAGGATTTAGGTTTCGTGGCTGAATTTTTGGTATAAATGAGGTATTTCAGAAAATAACCTCATAACCATCTATTTTATATTTAGTATACAGCAGATTATGTGTCTAAATATATAATAACCCTATTTGCTCATATCTTATCCTACGATTGCACCTCAGATAATATTAAATCCGGGAAGAGGAGACTATTTTAGTAAATCAAGCCAAAATTTTAGCTTGATTTACTAAAATAGTCTCCTCTTCCGGGATTTAAGATATGACTCACCGTTTTAAAGAAAACCGCTCAAAATTTAAAATTAAGGGGAAAATTTTTTTCGCCGTTTTTTTTCTTTCTTCGTCAAAATATCGTTTTTCGCCAAAAAAATATTTTTCTGTGAAATTAAGCTGCTGGAGAGTCAATTCACGAAATGTAGAAAACATTGAATAAATAGTTACGAATCTGGAAAAAAAAATTTTTGACGAAAAACAATTTTGTTTTCATAAAATTTCGACGGAAAACTAAATTTTGACGAAAAAATAAAAAATGATTTCCTAAAATTAAGCTTTAAATGCAGTTTGAACTTTTCCAAGAACTTTTATCTCAAAAGTATAGTTGACTTTGACATTTTTGAGAAAAGTATTGAATGACAAGTTTAATTTTAAAGCCAAAAGCTTATTTGACCAAAATATGGGCCTAGAGTTATGTCCTCAAGATTGACGGAATAGAGTACTTAATTTTGGGTTCTTCTACAAAGACACTCTGATACCGACGTGGAAAATCAGAGTGACAGAATATGGAAAATTACAGCCCAAGTCTTTCTTGTTACCTCACGATTGCTTCCGAAATTAATTAAAGGACCTAATGTCCTAGGATAATTCCGGCAGGTCTTTAAAGAAGTTTTAAGAGAGGGTTAAATATAATATTGATAAGCCATGTACTTGTGGTAAAACCTCGCTGGTGTCAAACTTATTCAATTTCTGGAGTATTCAAATAATTTTGGTAAACGTAATGGTCGAGCAGGTGTACCTATTAACAAGCATTTAGTCAAAGATTATATATCCCTTTATCACTTTTTGGTTAGAATGCGTAGCCACTACTCCTTTTAACGTGTGATTTTAACGTTGTGGCTACGCATTCTAACCAAAAAGTGATAAAGGGATATTACACCTGAATCAAATATTATGCAATGGAGAAATATCGGTCCTTAAAAGTGTTCGAATTGTTTTTTTTAGGTTGATCAGCATTCACTAATGAGAAAAGGTCAAGGCATCTTTTGAAGCAAAAATTAACGATTGGCTAAGTTTTCTTCCATAATATTTTTTGTCTGGAGTTAAAGTTTTTCCAAATAACGGTTGAAGTCATATGTTTTAAAAAATTTTAATCCTATTTTTTTTCTTAATTTTGATCATTTGATAAATTGGATATCAGAAAAACTGAAAATTTTTTAAATTTTTTTCCCTTAATTTTTAGTTGACTCTCCTAAACAACTCAGGACTTCCAGAGCATTATTTTGACCGTTCCTGATTATTGGTGCAGACATACTAAGTTATATTCTGGCAATTAATCAAATTAGGCATGATTATTTCCAGAATTACCTTATAATAATGAGGAAGTACTTCCGAAGTGGTCAGTAAAGCCATACTATAAGTCCCGGCAGGACCCACCGGGGGGATACAATACATGTATCTTTAAAGTATATTGAGGAGACCAGCGGGGAAATTCTAAGCTTTTTTGCAAGTCCCTTGTATAAGTGCCATCAAAATATGATTGAGCAAATGAGTTAATTACCCTCAAAAAGTCAGCTAAGGAAAACAGCCTAATACCATCTAAGACGCTGCATTGACTATAATTTATTATTTCATGAAACCCTGGTTTGACACTAATTGTAAAAAGCAGAAGTTTATCATATTTTCCCCAAAAGAATGCATTCGATTAGACCCAAAAACAAAATGATCATTTTTTTTCTAAGAAACTATTCTATTTTTTAGAAAAAAAATGACTACGTGTTATTTGCAAGCAATCCAGCAACCAGAACACCCTTAAAGCGCGCTTGCAGGTTACGGACATTTAATTGAGGTTATGAAATGATGTGGCAACAGGTTTTCACAGAGGGTTCAACGCTCGTTACCAAGTTTTTCTTGAGATAACACGCAATCAATTTTAATAATCATAAAAATTTTGTTCAATTGGTTGGAGAATAAAATAAAAAAATTGGCGACAAAAAAATTTAAATGAATATTGAAAACTCATAGTTGGAAATTAATCAAATTAATTTTTTGAGCCACATCCGTTCAAACGAATAGGCCACAAATAATTTGTGACAAATTCCTTTAAATAACATGCTTTTTAAAGTGAATCTAGTGTAATTTTGGTATCAAAATATGACGATGTCAAGATTCTGTTCCATTAAAACGAAAAAGGTTGCAATTAAGATGACTGCCCCGATACGAGCCGAAATTATCACCGAAATATATGTTTCAGTTTAACATATTGTTGAGAATCACTCGCGAATTCTGGCTGAAAAACCATTCTGAACCTAGCCCTCACACGTGAAGTAAAGATTAAATTTCTCAAAGATTTTTATGCCGCCAAGTTGATATCTAGATTAGCTTAGCGGCGATTTTTATAAAAACAGTTATTATGGTTAATTCAGCATATATTGAAATAAACCCGTTGATTGTAGCGGATGGCTACCAGTTAAAGAGAAATCAAGAAAAAAATGAGGTGATATTTACAGTACTTTTCATCGTTTTATCTTTTTGATGGTTAATTTTCTAATCATAGTCCTTTTTCTAACTCATCGATTTGATAATTGTAAGTGTAAAAAGGATATCGACTACAGTGTGATGAAAAGTAAAAAAAAAACGTGAAGTGAAATTCTAGCGAGGTACTGGTTTAGACATTTTTAGTCTAAAAACATTTGAATGAAATTTTGAGAATTAATTTTGAAATTTACATTATTATCAATTATTTACATGTATTATTATCAATAATGAGCTTGGGCAGAATATGAAAAGGCCAAAGTTCCATAACCAGAAACTGCAAATTTCAAACTTAATTTTATTTCCGAATGCCGAAGAATGAGTCCCTATTAAAACGTTGATTATTGAATAAAATCAACTCTAAAAAAAAGATAAAACCATCCAGATATCCAATTCACTTGAAATTTACTTTGATGGTTTTAATGGTTCTCTTGAGGTATACTTGTTCAATTAGTTTTCAATTTCATTCCATAAAAAGGGCGTCTCAACTTTTTTTTGAGAATTTTTGTGGTTATGGCCACCCAGATGAAAAGGTTAGATTACAATGTACATAAAAATCATGATTTCAGAATGTTTGAACCCAAATTAGATTTGGTTCTTTGAATCAATTTTCATTTTACGTCAGGAATCGAGGATAATTGAACGAAACTAAATTCTTTAAAATAATAATTTGACGTCGTTTTATAAGGCGGAAATCATTATACAAATCTTGAAAGTTTGGCCGAAACTGTATCGTTGCATAAAAGCCGTTTTTTGTTCGAGTCCTTATGAGTGAAGTTTTACCATTTGAAGGGTCAAACTTACGAATACGTTAACCTCAAAGAATTTTGAAGCTTTTGCGACTTATACAGAAATTGAATTTTAAAAAGTTTTTGTCGGAAAATTATTCACCAGTTATGAAAAAGGTAAGCATTGATAAGGGTTTGCCCCACATTTGAGCTTTGAATTTAGCGGTTTTAATGAATTAAGTCCAATACGTGTCCTCTCTCCTTATTCAGTTCACATGAAATCACCACGGCGCCAAAATTTCATTACCTTGACAAATATACACCAGTTCGTATCATGAGTTGACGGTGATTTCACATTTATTTATCAGCTGGTAATTTTAACGAAAATCCAAAATTTATGAAAGCTCTTATTTCTGGTAAAAATCATGCTTTTTATTCTGTTATATTTCTATTCAAGATAATGTTTTGTTGAAACTTAAAAAATGCGTCAAAAACCTTTATTTTTATTATCCGTAATGTGGGTTTTGTCTTAAAATCCGAAGTTTAATATTGTAATAAACGGCCTCTGATTATCAAGGATAACTAATAGTTATTAACTATGTCGGAAATAATTTGCAAGCATCAATCAAAAAACTTACTATGGTAATACTGGTTACACCCTTATAATTATGTAAAAATATTGGTCGGCCGTCGACCAAAGCTTCTGGATAATCTCTATGTTTGTTGTTCGCTCTCCAAAATTAAGAGGGTGACGAACGTTTTATTTTGGGTGCCCACTTTGTTGAGAGGTAGAGTTCGGAAAAAAGTTTTCAAGGGAGTTTTTACCTTGCATCATTAGTAAAGTGCACTTTGCATTTTTATCCATATTTACTTTAATTTTACACGACAAAATCAGTAGAAAAAACATAAGTCGAACCGTCCAAAATCTCTAAAACCAAAACCTTTCCGGTAACATTTCTTGTTTCAATTTGTGCAGAAAAGCAGCGTTAACTTCTTTCCGAACACATCCGAATATATCACTGACTTATAAAAAGGGAAAGGGTGGGAAAAGAACAAAAAAGGTCATAACGATTTGTACGCCGATTAAAAATAAATCCAGTTCTTTGTGGGCAACGTGGACAATATTACATATATCAGTTACTGAAAAGTTCAAAGATTAGAAGAAAAGGACTAATTTCATTATTCTAAAATTAAAATAAAAGCACCATTTGGCAATTTACTCGGACTTAAGGAGGTTCCCAACGGAGTTTTAGGGTTTTTTAACTTGGTACCATTGCAGTTATAGACTTGATGTTTTGACCACTGATAAAACGAAATCTCTTCTGTTGTTTTTTTAATTTTGAGCTGCCTAGAATATTTAAACCTACGCAAAAACATGATTGAAAAACGAAAATTTCAGATTTGCGACAAGTTCGTTTGAGCTAACTAAACATACAAAAATATTGTAGTTACAGACAATATTCCAACACTTATGATCATATTTTAATTTAGTCAGATCCGAAAAACACTTTTCAAACTCTAGAAGTTAGGAAAAAATCGATATTTTACAGGTGTTACGCTAGAAGTTCGTTTGAGATAACTAATCATAAGTTTAATTTTCGGTTTCACCAAGTCTAATTAACATTCACGCATAATTTTAATTTAGTTCGATTTTTGATATTTTTACACGTTTAATTTCTAGAGGAGTTCAAAGTTCAAATTGAAGAAAAATTTGCAAGAAATTCGTGAAAATTAGGGTTAAAATAGATGAATCCTGTAAGTATAAAATGCCGTTGGGAACCTCCTTAACAGTCGAAAGCGTTGGAAAAAATAAGCCCTATAATCTCCAAGTCAGAATAAAAAATCTTTTCAATAAAAGGTTCGATTTTGAGCCAATAAGCGCCGGGAAACTAATCAAATAGATTGACTGGCTAAAATTTATGTATAGAACATGTATTTGAGAAAAAATCATACAGTAAAAATTTCGAAAATTGTTTGCGCCTGGAAAAATTTGTACTTTTTAAAAGTTATAAAGAAAGTCAACCAATTTCTTTACAGAACATCTCATAATTATTGAAGAATTTTAATTTATTAATTTGTTGGAGTTCTAAGTACATGGGTTAACTGTGAAAATTAATAAATAAGTTTATCCGATACTTAGTTAATAAAATATGATTTTTGTAATGTTGGACGAAAACGTCGAAATTGGTGCGAGCGGAACATTCACAAAAATTTTACGACAGGGTTAAATAAAATAAATCCATTTTCTTTAAAAAAGAAGATAACAGGCTTGAAACCATTAAATCACATAATTTATAAATTGTATTTTCGAAAATTGTATTTTCATGAATTTAGAAGGTAACCATGACATGGATAATTTCCGTAATTTTTTCTCATGTTCAGAAAATTACTCTTTAGGTAAATTAATCTTTCAAGTAGACCTCAGCAACAAATCATTTTCCCATCATTTTCACAAATATATTGTAAAATAAAGCAAAACTTACAATTCGCAAGGTCTCTATTATTATGTTAATCCCTTATTTATTATATTTGAAAAATATCTCAATTTGCTCTGCTCCTTGGTCTGGCGTTTTCTGGTAACTGACTTAAAAACAAATGACGTTCAAGGTCCATCGACATTTAAATTAAATTTTCGTTCATTTATGGCTCGGAAATGAGGCCTATTTGACCGCAGCAAAACGAAATAAGGGGGGAGTGTGGCAAATTATTTGTGACGTTAAATTTAATTATTTTACATATTTTGTTTAGTCTTTTTTTCTTTCGACTTGGTTCGATAATCCGTTGTAATCTGGTGGTGAACCTTAACCGGTTTAGCTGAAAGTACGTTTTGATACCACCAAATAGGATGATGTTTTTACCCACATAATGCCAGATGGATATATTTAGGGTGGATTCGGGAGATTGTGAAATTTTGTTCATTATGAAAATGAGCTAAATCAACACTGGTTAACATGGATTGATCAAGGATTATGATCGATCAATCCTTTTTTTTTGGAAATCGGATTTTGTCGGATTATACCAAAATACATTTCGTGATATATCAATGACGAAGCCTCCTGGTCGTTTTTTGCTAAATTTTTAGCCAAAATTTTTTAATAATTCAGCGTTTGAAAACGACTCATCCCATTAAGTTCCGATTCGGACCAATTTTTTTTATTTCATTATTCACGAAATATTTGTGCTCAGTTTGAGCTATCCAAGAATGTTATCGGATTAGTCGTTATCAAACGCCGAATTATTTAAAATTTTTGGCTAAAAATCTAGCAAAAAACGACCAGGAGGCTCCGTAATCGATATCGTCTAATTAATAAGATTTTAATATGTGAATCAAATAAGAAATCACCCAAAATTGATAACCACCTGTCAAGTTGTTTTCTTTTAGTGATAACTACTTCGGGCAGTATTCCAATAGTGTGTTATTAAATAATGCGAGTATTGCCCATTAGTTATCCGTAATAAAGAACCTCGTTTGAGAGGTGCTTTATTAAAGAATAAATTGTGTGAGAGGTTTTTTCTCTACATAAAAAATCATTTCAAAATTGAATTCATTTTAAAACATAGTTTTTTTATGGACTAAAAAAATGGACGAGAAAAATGATGAATACAATCCATTTGGGCCCACTGCTAAAAGCGTGGAAGAATACGCGTCTCTGATTGGCTCAGATTTGGCTTTTCTTACAAAATGATAGGAGACGATGAGTTATAGTTTGCGCAGCGGATCGCCGCGCACCAAGTTGATTGTACTACATTTCGAGTAAGAAATACATTCAGTTTCGAAAAAACGAAATATTTGTTGACTGAATACATATTTTTTCTGATTAAAAACGTTTGTAGAAAATTCCGCGGTCAAAATAAGAATTCATACTGAAGATTTTTTAAAAGAATCTTAAATACTTTGGTGACTGCGAATCCTTTGAAGTATCTCAAAACAGATATTTATCAATGGTCAGTTATTTGTGGTCAATTAAATTTTAATTTCAGGTCAAAAACCATAAAAAAGGGTAACCACTTGTGGTCTGTTTGAATTTTATAGAGTTTCTCTTTGTGGTAAACTTCTGTCCTCTTATAATTTAATTTTTGATGTTTACCAACTGTACCCTTATCCGCATGATTTTTGGCCAAGCTGAGGCGTCCGGACAAGGGTACATTTACTGTAATTACTCGGAAGTTTTAAGCCCTTTGTTAGTAAATCATAGATTAGGGATGTCACCGATTAAGGATGTATATCTCTTTATCACTTTTTGGTTAGAATGCGTAGCCACTACTCCTTTTAACGTGTGATTTTAACGTTGTGGCTACGCATTCTAACCAAAAGGTGATAAAGGGATATATATTTTAAAGTAACCCATAACTGACCCTAGTTAGCTTTACTTCCTCACAAATATTTTGTGTAAATTTGTTTAAAAACCAAAAAGTTTTGCTTGAAACTGGTGTTCATTACGATGGATATAATCCCTAGGTTAAACGAATAATTGACTTGATGCCAATTCAATTGAACGGTGATTCTAAGAAATAATTTTCAAAAATTGGCATTACTTAACTAACTGCGAATTACTGGGTTAGACCATTTATTTCGAAAATCGTGGTCACCCGTTTTTAGCGTAAATATAGTCATTAACAAATCAAATCGGACATAATTGCATTTATCTAGACGGTAACGAAATTGGTAATAATTGAATGTATCTTGAGGATAACTTAACACTACGTATAAAAAATGACACTTTTCAAAGTTCTGACTTGAATCTTTTGGACAATTAATTTAATTTTTCGCCCAAATAAATAATTTGTTTCATTATATTTGTAGTGCTTCAAGATTTTACAAAATAAAGTTTCTTTAGAAAAACAAAAACTTAGGGTATTTTCAATTTGTACAACAAAATTCCAAAAGCGAAAAAAATCCTACGCCATAAAATGACCACAAAAAAATTGAGTTAATAAAATCGATACCCATTTTTGACTTTCAAAATTTCTTATTTCAAATCGACATACTGTTTATTTAACTTCATACAGTATGTAAAATTTTAGTTAGCTCCATAAAGCAAACGATAGCGACTAATTAGAAGTGAGATAAAAAACATCAAAGATTATTGAACGCGAGCCAATCATCATGCGTGTGAACAGGTACCTTCTGAAGATACATAAATGTTCTGTCCAGCACTGACTGAGTTTAACTGTTAAATATTTTTATTGAAAATTCAAAAGATAAAAAAATTAAGAAAATATTGATTGAAACTGATTTAAGGGGGTCGGTGCATTTTGACAGATTTGCACTTTTCCAATTTTTTTGTCTTGATGGGAATCTTTTTGCCACTTCAAAATTTTAGAATAAAAACTTTTTCGAACACAAGTTGCCACTTTTCAGCTTAGTTTGTATAATCTGAATTTCTTCAGATCGATTATTTTTACGTTATAAATCGTCTTTTGAAAAAACACTCATAAAACGCGCGTTTTGCTCCATGGTTTCTTAATAACAGTAAAATTTATTATTTTTTATTTGTTACATAGAAGCCCTAAAATACGCTTTCGACCAACGACTCGGATTTATTAAATTTTATTTTATACAATTTCTACGTCAAAATCGAAAATTTAAAATTTGTGAAAAAAAGACGGAAAAAACCGAAATTTTACCACATCGAAAGAAATATTTTTCTGCACGAGTTAAATAAATAAATGAAAACGGTGGATGGGCGACTTATCAATTCGGCAAGTTTGAGTGTGATAAATTTTTAATCCGAATAATCAGGGCCTTGGAGTATTTCTGCCGATCCGTAGTTTCGTTTAAAAAAGTATGATTCAGAGTATTAACAAGAGCGAAGACAACAAAACGAAGACATATTTAATATAGTGAAAGTAGCCATTCTCAATATTTTCAGCTTAGGATTCCAGAAAAAATTAGTTTGAAAAATTTTGAAACAAGAAATAGGGAAAATTTTCGATATATTCCAAATAGCTTCGACCGAAAATCCCAAAAATGTCATATGATTTTTCAAATAGCATATAAAAATATGTGGTCACCTACGCGAAAAGTTAAAGTGGCCATTTGAAGAATTTTTTTCGTTGATTTAAACAACATACTGTAAAAAAAATTGAAAAAAAAAATAAGGCATTTTTTCATAATGTTCGGAAGTATTTCAAAAATTTATCATATTTGTCGATATTCGAAAAGTTCAATTCAAACTCAAAATTTTCTTAAAAAGCAGGAATCGAAAATTCTGTAGTTACAAAAGTTGCCTGGGAGTATGAAACATTACTTTGGTGGTATATCCCTTTATCACTTTTTGGTTAGAATGCGTAGCCACTCCCTTTTAACGTGTGTTTTTAACGTTGTGGCTACGCATTCTAACCAAAAGTGATAAAGGGATATGAGAGAATATATAAACCCGTAAAAAGTTTTTCATCAAGAGCCCATATCTGTCAAAATGCACCGACCCCCTTACCCCTCTGAAGCAGAAGGTGCGGTTACGTCTAAGATTACAAAAAACTGTTCTGTAACATAGCATGTATAATCTTTTTTCGTTTAATAAAGAGTGAATGAGACTGTTAAAATATTATCGGTAATCTGCGGGTAGTTATCAAAATTAAAGGTAGCTGTCCAAAATTAAAGGTTCATGTCAGATTAAGAAATTTTCTGAATTATTTCTAGACCGAAATGATGCATTTGCGTGTAAGCTACTTTCTTTGTAGTCACTTTCTTTGGTTGGAATATCACATTGTCGTGTTTATATGTTGGTCGGAAACGAGGTTAGATTAAAACTTTTAGCATCATAAATACGGAGGAAACAAGATTTATAAATCCATTCATATTGCTTTCATCTGATTTTCGAAAAAAAATGTATAACCAAAATAGCAATTCAAATTTAGTTCGGTAATTTTTGTGGATCAAGTTCGAAAACCTGATTTCTGACATTTAAAATGTGTTTTATCGGCAGAACAAATGTCCAATTTGGATACATAAAGATCGATGCCTTACTAGAGGTCCTCTAGCCTGCATAAGTTCCTCTGCCTAAACGGCCGTTATTACTTGTGTTATATATTTTCGAGTCCCAATATCTAAACCTACGCATATTATGCCTGATTAAAAAATAATTGAAGAGAGATAAAATGGTTTGATTGATTTGCGATTTCCATTCTTTTGATCTAGTTCTACGCCGTCAAATTTTGGCCTACTTTTTTTGAAATTTTGCTTCACATGCAAAAAAATTGCATTTAACAAAAAACGTGATTTAGGGACCTTCAGAAGAAATATTGTTTTATGTTTTCGAGGTATATTTAATGCATTTTAATAGGTTTTAACTACATTTATATTTTTTAAAAAAGTTTTCGATTTTATCAAATCATCTTCAGTTTTGTTGTGAGGGAATAAAACAGATTTTTTGAGTAAAATGTTTGGTTTGGCATATATGGACAGTTTCTATTTTTATATATATAGACAGTTTCTAAATCATTCGAAAAGTTACCGCAGTAAATATTCAGTAAAAAATAAATTTTATAAACAAAGAAGATGGAAATTGAAAAAAAATAAAAAAATTTCAAGAAGCAAATATATTTTTTTCTCTTTGTAACCGAAAGCTATGATATAGAGATTATATTATTATTAAAAGAAAGTCTCTAAACCTGGCGTTGCGTGTTCACGTTTGACTCAGTTTTCGAAGCTCTTATTGACCAACGCCGTTATTTCCGGTGCTCTTATTGGTCAAACGCGCAACGTCGGGCCTATATATCCCGTTGTTCTAAAAAGTATTTAAAACAATGAACAAAATAGATGATTTTAGTTGATCAAAAAAAGTGTGGCCATTCCGAGATAAGAATCCGTAAAAAATTACATTTCGGTATATATATGAGTTTCGCCTTTTTTCGAGACTTTTTTCTTTGTATATTTTATCGATATTTATTTTTGTTTAGTGGTCAAAAATCATTGTGTAGTAGAATTTATTTCAAATTGAAATCATTTAATCAACAAATGGTGATAACGGTGAAAATAATAAGTCACTAAGTTTGTTATGCTTGTTATCTTTAGCTAAGCTGATATTAGATAATCTATTTTGCCAAGCTTTTTTAAAATCAGTTCAATCTATTTTCGGAAACTTTTAAGTCGATTTTGAATTTGAATTAGTTTAAATTTACAAGCATTCGAAAATGATGGGAATTTTCGTCAAAAAAATGTTTTCTGATAAAATACTAACTTTCGCCGTTTTTTACGTTTATATACTATGAGTTACTATGTATACTATACTTGTTATACTATGAATCAAATAAAAAATAGTCAAAGAATATTCTCATAGTTATTGTTACAGTGCAGCCAACCCATAGCTGTTATTGTCAAAGAATTGTACACAAAAAACACTACAGTTCGTTCGTAAGAAATACGTCAAAAGAGCGGCGTGCATCACTTTTTGATCCGTAACTTGGTTTTAAGTCGAATGTTTCAACAATTTAGTTTCAAAAGTTTTATTTATAATGTAGCCAATTTCAGTGTGAGTAAGCTACTAATAACCTTCATATTTTTGTGCTTTTCGACATAAAATGTTATATTAAAGATTAGTTTGCATTGATTTTATATTTTCAAAAGTGAGAATAACGTCTATAAACTACTACTCCTAGTATTTAAAAATTAAAAAAATTAATAACCTTGATGTTGAGTCGAAGCTATCTCATGCGTTACTGTAGAAGCTAACACTTTTTTTTTCTTATTGTATGGTTTTTATTTTTGTGAAATAATGTTTAAAGTATAAAAGATTCGTAATAACTATACTATTTTCGTTTTTTCTCATTTTATTAAGGAAAAATAAAGGTTCTATTTTTTTTTCGAGTGAAGTCTGGAAATATACGCTTACTCCCGATAATCTCAGGATAGAAGAATCAAATTCACAACATAATCCAGAATATACAAGTGTCAAAAATATTTAAATAGCTATAAGCAAACCGAACATTCTATTATTAAACGATTAAAGTGAAACGAAGACTCAGAGCTGATAAAGCGAGTCTAGTAATTTCTTTACCGCCACGCGAAGCCTCATATATATAAACGAGATATTTGAATATTCAAATATTTCGCATAATATTCATACCTTTAAGTTTTAAGCTACCAGTTTTAAGCTACCAGTTGATTACAAACAAAACGTTACTCAATATTGCCTATGTTATTTTGGTAATTGCCATGGAAAAGGTAGGACCTGACTATGCAGGCAATGAGCAACAGTGAAGGCAATGGGCAATAGTGACTCACTGTCAGTGAGGGCAATGGAAAACACTCCGAAAAGCTTGTGTGTTGCCCATTCTCAACAACCACTGTATTTCGTGATAATTTGTAGATTAAAACTAATCCAACATATCTCAAATTACAATTTTGACCTCCAAATAGAGATTTCGTCATTCAAAAATGCAAGTTGTTTGGTGTACCACGGCGATGATTATAAAATTCACTATCCTTAGTACGTAGAGATTATAGCTTCCTCAAGTCTAGACCCAGAAAGCTGAGGTCGGATTTATGGTCGGTCAAAAATATCACACCTGGCAAAAATGCCAATTTTTTGGGATCATAGTTGATATAAGGTTGCCTGACGTTAAGAAACGTTTTGAACATGCTAAATACCGTATATTATTCGTACAAACTCAAAATGAGTTAAAAGAAAACTACCAGCAGATTTAACTGCTGAGATCATGAAAGTAAATACCGTTTTCAGACTCAGAAATTAACTTTCCTGAGTATAAAATGTCACATTTGTGACAAGGGTTCTCTTAGATTTTGATGTCCAACCGCGGTTTCGGGCAGCATGCATTCATCGAATGAAGTGTCGGAGCGAGTAAGTACAAACTCGCATGACATTAATGCGCCAACCCTAGCATTATTGGTCTATAATTTTCTAATTAAAATCTGGCAGTCTACGTAGTTTATCAGAGGAAAGGGCTTGTTTGGCATTAGAATTAATAATTTATATTTTACTTTCTGTCTACAAAACCGTTTTCTGGAAAATCGAAAAATTGCTCACAGAGGAAACTAACCATCTCGATGGGTGGGTACAATTTCCTGAGAATTCTCTCCCGAGAACAAATTATTCAATAAGTTTTCGAAATCTGAAGATTAGGTATAAGTAAATCGGCCATTCCGCGTCCAACTTTTATCGAATTTTATTCAAATTTCAACAACATTGGCCTTAATTGTCCTTCTTTATTTTTTTGTCAGGATTATCTCTTGACAATTTTGAAGCTCAAATTTGACTAATTTTTATGAGAAATTTTTGGGCCACGTTTTATTTTTTCAGAAAGAACTAAAGAAACGACGAAAATATTTTAGATGATTTATAATTTGACAAATATATACTGCAAATTTGAAGATGGGTAATTTTCAGATTTCTCATTAAACGTGAAATCTTGTGCAGATATCGAAAATATATTTTATCTTGAATAAAAATAAATCACGCAGAGTTCTGATTTGTTGGAATTACAAGTAATCAGACAAAATATTTATATTACAGTTGATTTATAGATACCACCCTTTGAGTTTTTGCCAAAAAAAGGGGCAAAAGCTATTAAGGGAGTGGGTGTCGCAAATTTGAGTCTCTTCCGAGGCCATTTGCCCGCCAAATACGAAGGTGATATTCCAAAAACATATTACTAACAGAAACCAACCTTCGCGGTAATTTTGAACTTAACAGTAATCTGATACAATCCCACCTACGCCGACACCTACGCTTTTTAAAAGCTTCTTAAAAAGACACGCAGTTCGTACCTACTTCTTCAATTTTCATCATTTTTTATTATTTTTGCGTGAGGCTCCGGAGAAGCCTAACAAATATTGCAAAATGCTTTTGTTTAAAATTTTGCTTTCGGCGGCCAAAGAGCCAAAAAAACGAAAACAAAATTATTGATTTATTTATGATTACATTGAAAGTGCGCTCATTTGTTTTCTTTTGACGCTCCGAGTTAAAAATTGCACCAAAATTCTTAAAAGTGTTTGTATTTACGGAAAAAATTATTTTGAAGCATTTTTCTGGTTTCTAATTTTGTCAAAAATTTAGGCTCAAAATGAAAAGTTGCCATGGCCCCAAGAGACGCCAAAATTTCGAAAACTCTCTAGTTTATTGTCAAACAAGTCTTCTGCTTTCAGATGCAGTTGAGTCGAAACTGTATCTCTCCAACTGGTGGAGGAGATAGCTTTTGCCTGAGCTCCCAAACTGACCATTTCAAACATTTGGCTAAAATGAAAAATGACATGGCCCACAAGAGACGCCAAAGCAAAATTTCGAAAAAAAACTCTCTAGTTTATTGTCAAACAAGTCTTCTCTTTCAGATGCAGTATAATCGAAACTATATCTCTCAAACTGGTGAGGAGATAGCTTTGCCTGAGCTTCCCAAACTGACCATTTCAAAATTTTAATTTTTGGTTTGTTCGCGTTTTTGTCCGCTGAAATAGCAAAATTTTAGAAACAAAGAGCAGCATTTGCATATTTGTAAGGCTTCTCCGGAGCCTGACACAAAAAAATAATGAAAAATGATGGGGCTAGTTTAAGGGCAGCCTTTTTCTCTAAATACATTTTTAAGGGGTCATGAAAAATGACGATTTTGTGTGTTTTTGAGGCCGAATATCTTGAAGACTACACATTTGAAACCCCATAGTTAACCCCGGTAATCAGACAGTGCCGATTGGCACCGGGTGGTCATTCAGCGTGCTCGTTCTCATAGTAAATTACACGGAAATTTTATTAAATTCACAATGCTGAAGTTTTTCACAATTCTCTATCTTTTGGTTTTAAAACAATTATTCTAACTTTTCTGGTTCGGGAATTATTATCATTTGGTTAAGTCAAAATCGTGAAAGTGAAATAAAATGTGTTTTGAACACGAAGAATAATTTTTTTCAAAATTTTAGGGACTTTTCTCCGTATAGAATTTTGATATTATTTTTATCTGAAAGCGATGACAATATTTTATGGACAAATGATAAATTATTATTAAAAAACAGGTTTTTTCACATGTCAAATTTATTAGATTTTTCTTTAAAAACAGTTTCTTTATTTTATGTATTTGGAAAACTCAGGTCCAATCAATTTGGCTGTATGACTTAGTACGAATTTGCGCCTTATACTTTTACTTACCAGCTAATTAATGATCCCAAAAAGTGTTTGACTGATACACCCCGATTCAGAATTGTTTATTCTATCTTTCTTTTATTGATACCTCAAATTTAAAAAAAATGGTTTGGCTTAAAAACGATGTTTTATAGAAAATGCAGATATTTCCAGCAACGTTTGAGAAACAAATTTCGATGTAAATATTAAATGTGAATACAGTAGTGAATTTATCTTACACAAAATTGTTTAGGCTTTAAACTGGGTTGAATCATAATTTGGTAGCATGTAATGGGAATTAAATATGATTTTTTGAAATTCGTAAGTGCCGATTGACACTTGTCTGAGTACAAGGTTGTTTTTAAATGCTGAGTACACGGATTAAATATAATTTTATATGTGAACAAAAATTTCACACCCTGAAATATGATTGTAAATCACTAATTGCTCGACCAATCGGGAACGAGCTCCAAAAAGGGTGATATTTTGTCTTAAACAGCCTAATCCTCCGTGAGTTTTGAAGATAAGAAAATTATATTTAGATTTTAATAACCACGAAATACGTACGCAGGTTTGTCACTATCGTTTTCAAAAAAGAATATCAAAAAAAACTTTTTTAAAGCTGATTTTCAGGGTCTCACGCCAAAGCCTACTCCTTCCTGGATTGTAAGTTAAAAATTTTAAACCCTTTCAACAGCTAATGAGTTTACGGAGAGCTGTTACTATCAAAACCTTAATTTTTGTGTTTTTTCTTTCCGAAAACAATATTTTGAATTTCTGAAAATCCATAAATTTTGATTAAAATGCTTAAAGCGAGACGATATATTTTCAAGATAATAAAAAAATTGCTTTCCTGCCAGAGTATAAAGATAAAAATAACACCATTTTGTTTCAAATTTTTCATATTTTTAGAAAAAAAACCATAAAATACAATTGTGAAAATTTTTTCAGGATACTAGTCAGATTAGCCATCTTGTAGAACTATCCTTCAGCTTTATTTTTTATGCATACACTCCTTCACATAAGCGACGCAAGAGGACCTTATCTCAAACTATCTTTTCTCAGGTTTATGTCGAAATTAGTTGAAATTTTAACATAATTTGCAAAAGTGGTAGGCCAAACTTTATTATGGGCAGTTTTTCAAATTTCGCTATATTTATTTTAAAATGTCAAAAAAACCACCGCTTTCTGGCAATTATTTGTCGGAAAAACTATCTTCTCTAAGGAAAAATTTTAAATTCGGTCAAATTATTTAAAAAGCTAGCTCACACAAAAACAAAACTTTATGTCGAGCACTTTTTGATATTTCGACCCAAAACTAAAAATATGATTTACAGTCCATGCGCCCTAACTGGAACACCCTAAATTGGAACGTTGCGCCCAATCTGGAATCCTTCTGCAGAAAAATTTTGAGTTGGAAGATAGCGGTTTGAATTTTGGTTTTGATCAACTCAAAAATTCCCTTTAAAGTGTTTCAGATTGAGCGCAAATTCAAATTTGTGGTGTTCTAGTTAGGGCGCATGAACTGTATTTGAGAACCCATGAGAAAAATTTCGAGAAAAAGTACTGCGATTATTTAATAGACTCAAAAGAAAGCCACAAAAACACTGATCAGAAAGTTGGCTTACGTCAAGGTGAAATTTCCAAGTTTTAGTGGTTTAATTGAAGCAAAAGTTATTTTTGAATTTCATTTTGAGATAAAAACTTAGAAAAAACGCGAAAATTTCAAAATTTTTACTAATAATTGGGTTGATAGTACACTTTGTTATCATCTCAAATTAATTTGGAGCTTTTTCAATGCCTCAAGGCCTCATAGAAGCAGCGACCAGTACCTCCTTAAGCGCTGGACTGTACTGTTTTTCACAAATATGCCCAAAAAGGGGGGCTTTATCTATTCAAGGGCATTATCCAGAGAAGCATTATCTAGACAACAAATTTATCTCTCAATATTTTGATTAAAGATTCAAAGTAAAATTATACACTAATAACGAAAAAAAACTTTACTTTGGAAAAAATCCAATAAAGCCTCATTCTGATTGGTTAAAATTTCAACAAATCAGAATCGAGAATTCGAACATATCATTGGTCAATAATATACATGAAGGTCACTAGAAAGAAAATTCGATAAGATTCACTGATTTATTTGAAAACTATTTATAATGTTGAAACATAGATAAATTTGGCCAAAAAAATATATCACATCACACGTGAAATTTTGCGTCGACCAAAAACAAACCATATTATTTTAGAAAAAACTATATGAAAAGCTGAATTTTGGTTGGGTCAAATTTCAACCAATCAGAATCAAAAAATTCGATCAATCTATTAACTTTATTTTTATCGCTGATTTTGAAGATATATATTTTTTATACATCCTGAGTTTTTGCGTTTACGGCAATTTTTTATGCCGCCGGGAAGACAGCCAAACGCGGAACAAAAAAATTGTCGCATGACAACAAAGATTTAAACGGTGATTTTTTTTTCTTTCGCGAGACGGAACAAAAAATTGACCATTAAAATTTTTGATTACAATTCATAAAAAAAAGTCCTGAAACTGGCCGTTCTTTGTAGATAAGGCCTCGGTAAAATTGCATTTGAAGTACCGATATCATATTTTTAGTATGCATGTTTGAAATTATTGTTTGGTTTGCATCTATATTTGCCGAAGGATTCTCAGCCTTCGTAATTAGGTTCCTCGATGGATGCTAGGGTTCCAAATTTAGAATTTTATCATATATTGCTCAAATCGTGAACATAGGCCATTTTTAGGGCTGCTTTCAAAATATATTCATTGTATACAGTTGTTGACAGAGGGCAACACACCAGCTTTTGGTCAAAAGTGTTGACCAATTGCCCTAACTGTTGCACATTTTTTTCGATAATTTTAAAACTTTAAAGATTTGTAGAACAGTTAATTATTATGCAATCATTTTTTGCTAATTTGCCAAAAAAATAATAAAAGGTTATATAATGGAGCTGCAAGTTCCACCTTATTTCTTGACAGTCAACAATTTAAGTACTTTTTTTGTTTAATAGAACCGTGACGAGAAGGCTGACCAAATATAATGCTAATTATTTCGAAAAATTTTGTCATGTAATAAGTAAAAGCCACTTTGAATTGCTTGCATATTTCCGACATTTAGCACCCACAACCCCCTTAAACACATTTTTCTCGATTTTTAGTTCTAGATTATGAAATTTAACAATTTTAAAAATTAATATTTTACAAATACAGCGGTGTCGGGCGTAAAGGTGAAACAGGGCAAACCTACGTAAGCTCACGCAAAAACCCACGGATCTGAAAACATTTTTTCCAGACGTCGGCCGTATAGGTGAGAGTAAAAGATAGGCGTTTTTTCAAACTTTTCTAAGCGAAAGATAGGCGTTTTTCACAAGCAAAAAGAGTCTGTAATACTCCGCTCAGCTTCCTCATAAATTTTTTTGATAATAACGGCCCCAGCAGCATAAAGATTTTTTGGCGTATTTCTAACACTTTTATGTTCGCTGTGATGGATAAATGATAGTTTTTTTCAGTGATCCGATTTTTTTAAATCATTTTGGAATTAATTTTTTTCAAATTTTCTTTATTACCTTTATTAGTATTAGTAGTATATCTTCTTTAATAAAATAAAATTAATACATTCTAAGCTCTATTAGAAGCTTTATTCGAATTACTCTGTGAGTCAATTATTCAAAGGAAAAGTTTCTGAGGTTTCCAAAACTCTGACCACCCTTAAGTTCTTAGATAGCTCAATCTGAGTTGAAATATTTAGAGAAAAATAAATTCAAAAAAATTGTTCAAATCAGACCATTGTTTTCAATTTTTTAACAAAAACTGATAATTAAAAAATTTCAGTAATCTCCGAAAAAAATATTATTATTCACTAAATATTTGTGCTCAGTTTGAGCTATCTAAGAACTTAATCGGATAAGTTGTTGTCAAAATCCAAATCATATATAAATTTTGGCTGAAAAAGTGGCAAAAAATGCCCATGAGGCCCTGTGATCGATATATTTACAAAAATAAGAAAAAAACGATTTGGAAAAATAGGGAGAAAAATGCTGTTTTATTTTTCAAATTGAGATTTTTGGAAAATGAGTCCCAAATCGACCAAAGGCCGAGAAAAAAAAATGTTCTAACCCCGGTACTCAGACAGTGCCGATTGGCACTGAGTGGTTATTTAGCGCGCCCGTTCTCATTGGAAATAACACATAAATTTGATGAAATTAACAATTCTTAAGTTTTTCACAATTCTTCATCTTTTGGTTTTAAAATTATATTTCTAACTTTTTTGATTCAGAAATTATAGCCATTTGGTTAAAGGGGTACTCATCGGTTTTTATTTAAGGTCAGGTACATAATAAATGCCCCAAATTGCCTCTGGAAGGCTACGAAATGCTTTTTCTGGTCATATCATAAAATAAATTCGAGAATATTCGTATTGGTTTCTCTGTATTTGACCAGTAAAAATTAAAATAATAAGAATTATTCAACGTTTCGCTTTTTTATTAGCATCTTCAGTATAATTTGTTCAGAAAATACAAGGAGCAGAAAATATTATAGGCTAAAAAAATTCTATAGGTGCTGAATACATTTTTGATATTTTCTGCTTCTTGTATTTTCTGAACAAATTAATCCACAATCCTGAAGATGCTAATAAAAAAGCAAAACCTTGAATAATTCTTTTAAGTCGTATTTTAAGTCGTATTCTTGTAGTCGTATCGTTTTTAGGTCACTCTGAGGTCTCAAAAGTCCCCAAAATTGCTAGGGAATTCTTAGAAAACAAAAACTGAGTAACAAAAACCAGAAAAGACCAGAAAAACTCAAAATATCAAAAAGTTCAAGCAGGTTTTCTTCTCGCCATCACCTAAGCTTCGATTTCATGTTATTCTGAATTTGATAGCACAACATTTTTTTTCAATATTTTCGCTTCTGGTTTACTAAAAGCCGATTTTTTAGAATTCAACAAATAAAAATCAAAAATCTGCTTTCCTTTAAGGGGGTAGCAGCGATGTGGCAGACTGGCGTCAATTTAATTTACGAAAATATTTAGTTGGTTTATTTTTTTGTGCTTATTATCGTTAGCTGAACCACAATAAATGTGTATCAGCTCATTAAAATCATTTTTTATCTATTTAAGGAACGATTTGAGTTCAAACTTTTATTTTATAATTCGTAAAATTTTCGAAAAAATTCAAAGCATTATAAAAATTTTAAGCATTTTTCGTCCAAAATTTTTTCTGATTAATTTTATGAAATCTGTGAATAAAAACAAAAAAAATAGCCACTTTAACTTTTTTCATGCATGTNNNNTACATATTTTCTGACTGCTGTTTGAAAAATCATAATATGTTTATTTGTCATTTTTTGTCGACTTTTTTAGAAAAATGATGAAAATTTTCCGCAAATCAAGTCCAAAACTTTTTATAAGTAGTTTTTTGAACTCTCCGTAAAAAATTAGTCAGAATCACATATTAAATGTTTTGGTATCTATTAAATATCCGTATGTCAACTTTTTTTTCTGATACTTTAACTTAATACCCCACGGTGGAGGTAAAAAGAAAGCTAGTTTATTGCTCATAGAGACTTGATTAGCGCAAAAATTTGGTGTACAGTAATAAATTAAATAATTTAGAAGAAAATTTTTGGATTTCAGAAAGATAACAGAACAAAAGGTGATCCCATCAATGAAATTATTTAAATATATAAAAACATTTTAATCATTCATACGCATATTTGCTATAATATAGACAACAAGGTCATATATTTATATACTTATATAACACTTTTGTCATACACTCTGGGTAATTATTTGAAAAAAAAATTTTTTGATGTCATTTTTTAANTACATATTTTCTGACTGCTGTTTGAAAAATCATGAAATGTTTTTTTGTCATTTTGTTGTCGACTCTTTAGAAATATTATGAAAATTTTCCGCAAATCAAGTCCAAAAATTTTAATTAGTAGTTTTTTGAAATCTCTGTAAAAAATCAGGCCGAATCACTTGTGAAATTTTCTGGTATCTATTTGGTTTCCGTATTTCAACCGATGCAAGGGTCAAGTGAATATCGTTTCTGAACTTCTGATGAAATTTACAACACTTGCTTAAGGAACCGGTTTGTGCCATTTGGCACGCAATTTATAAAAATTTTATTATTTTTAAAAAATCTGTATAAAATTGCGGGTGTAATAGGCTACTTAACTTTTAAAAGTCAGGACATTTTTTTATATTTAAACTCAATTGAAGGTCAATTTTTTTTCCTAAAAAGCTGTTTTTCTCTATTTTTCATGGAAAAAAAACTTTCATATTTAAGAAATTTTTGCATGTGGAGAATAATTCACCCACTAATTAGTGCATTACACCCGAAAATGTCTGAAGTTTATAAATATCGTCTTTAAAAAAAAATCCCACATCGGGTCAAGTTGGAAATGGAGTTGTAATGAAAAGTGGTTTTTGATATTTTTACAGATACTTAAGTATGTAAAAAATTTAAAAATATAAACGTTTGCAAGTATAAACACTTTCATTTTAGATAAAAAATAAAATAAAAATTTTTCACATTTTTTTTCTTTCAAAAATCACTCCGAAAAAATGTACCAATCTGCCACATCGCTGCTACCCCCTTAAGGGGATACTGGTCGCTGGAATGGGATTTTCTCGATAAAAAATACAGGGATTTTAGGATACTAGTCAGATTATTCATCTTGTAGAACTATCCTTTAGCTTGTGGAAAAAACATTTCAATTTTTTTTGTATGCATACACTTCTTCGCATATAAGCGACACAAGAGGACCTAAGCCAAAATGGTAAAACTATCACCTCCAAATTTTTATGTCGAAATTAGCTGCAATTTTGACATAACTAGTAAAAGTGGTAAGTCGAACTTACTCTTGGTCAGTTTTTCAAATTTCGCTCTATTTGCTTTAGAATATGGAGAAAACCACCGGTTTTTAACAATTATCCCCCGGAAAAACTATTTCCTAGGAAAATTTTTAAATTTCGTTCATTTTTTTTCTAAGCTAGCTCATAGAAATATGAACAGTAAACTTGGTCATTTTTTAGATTTCAACCTAAATCTCGAAATATGATTTTTTAAGGACCCACGAGAAAATTTTCGAAAAAAAAGTGCTTCGATTTTTATGTAAGTAGGCTCAAAAGAAAGCCACTAAACCACTGATCAGAAAGTTGACTTACGTCAAGATGATATTTTGACGTTTTACTTGTTAAATTAAAGCAAACCTAATTTTTTTAGTTCATTTAGAAAAAAATGGAAAAAAACGCGAAAATTTCGTATTTTTTTTTGATAATTTGGTCGATAGAACACTTTTTTATCACCCCGGGTCATTTTGTAGCATTTGTAATGCCCCTAAGACCTCATAAAAGAAGCGACCAGTACCCCCTTAAATTACCGGGACATATTTTTTCTTATTTTCTCAAATTCATACTGCATTCTGAAATTTAACATAGGATGAGATGCAATTTGAAGAGCAATTACCTTGAAATTAGGCGGTTTTTGGCAGTTCTAGAAAATACTATTCCAAAATGTAATTCCCCTTATTTACGAGCATTATTGTTTTCTTGGTTCATGCCAAGTTTGAGTTAAATTGTATGCGATCTCTAGAAGGAAATACATTTCGAAATTTGATTAGGCGTTCTAGAACCTGCCGCATGTTGGTCACCAGGATCACCCAAAAATTATTATCATCAATTATTTTTGGCGATCAAGGATAGATTTACCAGATGGCTATTCTTAAAAGTTCCGAAGCAGTTTTGTATTCCGATAAAGTACAAAGGTACGACCGCTACCCCCTTAAAGTGATTAGCAACTTTTACTTCAGTATTACTCATAATTTTCTAGAAACCTCAAAAATTGATTTTCGGTTGAACTAAAATGCAATTTTCTATTTATAGGAGCATATATCAAAAAAAATTGCATCAGAAAGTAAGACGACATATTTCTCCAACCTATACTTAAGGGGTAGTCGTTGCATTTTAAGGATTTTTCAATGGCCAATTGTCGCAAAAGTACAAATCGTTAGACCAAATATCACTTATCTCTGATATGTTGAAACAAAAATCTTGCATCCTAAAATAAAATTGACAGTGACGGATGGCCCGTCCAATCAGAAACGTGCTTACAAAACTGACAGAATTATTTTTTCAAAATGTATCTCCTCCGTGGTTTTTTAAGGTACAACAATGATTTATGGCTTAAATTAACCGGACAGAAGGTCGGCAGGTCGTTTAGGAGCGTTTTAGAAAAATTATTCGATTTGGCTTCAGAATCACCAAAAAACATTTGTAAACTAGTGCAAAATACTGTTTTTTGGTGATTCTGAAGCCAAATCAAATAATTTTTTTAACACGCTCCAAGACGACCTGCCGACGTTCTGTCCGGTTAATTTACTAGTAAGCTATAAATAATTGTTGTATACTAACAAAACCAGGGAGGAGATACATTTTGAAAAAATAATTCCGTCAATTTTGAAAGCACGTTTCTGATTGAACGAGCCATCCGTCACTTTTAATAATTTTTTAGGATGCAAGATTTTTTTTCGAATATATCAAAGAGGTAATATTTGGTACAACGGTTTGAACTTTTGCGACAATTGGCCATTGAAAAACCCTTACAATGCGACGACCACCTCCTTAATTTGAGAAAAATTGTGTCGGGCCGTTTTCTAGAAAATTTGAGTTCAATTCAAAATTTTAACGTTTTTATGATTCTAGAATATATTGGACCAAAATTTCGACATGATGTTAGCAGATTTTTTATTCAGTAAACCATGAGCTTTCATTTGGTGGCATCTATAGCTTAATCTGATGAACTAATTTTTTGAAGAAATTTTGAAAATTGAATTCCGACTGCACCAAACCGCAATTTTATCAATAGCAGCATATATCAAGAAATATTTTTCATTAGAAAGTAAGACGAAATGTTTTTCTTACTCATACCGAATAAAAAGAATTCTGTCGGGCCGTTTTTGAGAAAATCAACCTCCAAATTTCAAAACCTCATACTATTACGTTTTTTCTTAATTCTAAAACTAAGGTCTGATCATTCAGCACTCAATTTTTAAAAATTTTATGCTTGCAAAAATTTTTCAATATAATGTCGGGTGTAATAGGCGCCATTTCTTTTGATAGTCAGAACATTTCTTAATATCAAAACACAATTGAAGGTGAATTTTTATCTGAAAAAAAATTGTTTTTCTCTACTTTTTGCCATTTTTGGGAAAAAAACTTTGATATTAAAGAAATTTTTTAATGTGCAGAATTTTTAAGCTACTTTTCAGAAAATGGCTGAAGTTTATTAATATCGTCTTAAAACTAAAGTCGGGCTTAGTTGGAAATGGATGTACAATGAAAAGTGGTTCTTTATATTTTTACAGATACTTAGTTATTTTAAGAAAATAAAAATATGAACGATTGCAAGAATGAACACTTTTATTGAAGATAAAAAGTAAAAAAATAAATTTCCACATTTTTTTTCTTTCATATCCTGTATGGAATTAATATGTTAAATTTCGGGACAGGTAAAATCTTTCTTGGGTGTGTAAAGTTTATTGTGCTATTCAGTGTATCCCCACGTGATCACCTTCCCCTCTCTTTTGCCATCTCTCGCGCCACCTCACTCGCCACTATACACTTCACTGTATAGCACAATAAACTATACACACCCAAGAAAGATTTTACCTGTCCCGAAATTTAACATATTACTTCCGTACAAGATATATTGCTCTGAAAAAATGTACCAATCTGCCGGACTTATGCTACCCCTTAAGCCCGATTCTCAAAATTTTGTTTTCCACGGACAATTTTTCTTTCGTTTTTTGCGCTTTTTTCGTTATAAGCAAAATTTTGAAAAAAGGGCCTTAAGGATGTGAGGCACGATAATTTGGCTCTTTTTTACACATTTTC
>SCLH01000021.1:185128-292137 GCA_004367855.1 Oikopleura vanhoeffeni
GAAAATGTGTAAAAAAGAGCCAAATTATCGTGCCCCACATCCTTAAGGGGGGTTCCCAACAGCATGAAACGACTCAAAATAAATTCGATTTTGAAATGTTGTTAAATAATTTTTTGGACATTCTACCAAATAAAAAAATTATTACCAATTCAATGGTGTTAATCTGTTAGACATTCGAAAACACCTTTCATACCGTTGGGAACCCCTTTATGAATTGTTTGTACTGCTGCTCCGGAGCCCGACATTCAAAAATTAGAAAAAACTGATGAATATTTAAAGGAGAAGATAGCTCTTGAGTGTTTTTTGGAGAGTCTTATTAAGGGTTCCTGTGTGGGCGTAGGTTGGATTTTATCAAATTACAATTAGTGCTAAATTGACCTTGGATACTTATTCTTCAAGTTCGGTATAAAATATACGATACAGTTTTGGGGTCAGTTGAAGACAAGCTTTAATTTGAGCATTTCGATTTCATCTGACAAAAAATTACTTTCGGTTTACTAAGTCACACAAATCCAACAAAGATTTTTCTTATTAGAAAGGGATTTTGATGTGGTGTTATTGGTCATTTTTATTAGCCTTGGGTTTTTGAGAAACTAAGTATGGTAGAAAGCTAATTTTTATCTCATGGAAATATTTGTCGTGAATTTGGTCGAAAAAAGTAACAAAAAGTTTTGTTGTGCGTACCGGTATTTTACCGTCAAAAAGTCATTTTTCGACTTTTATCTGTTCAATTTCATTTAGCGATGTATTAAACATAAGATTTCTGATTTTTCGTGAGCATACTTAAATTTGTTAGGTAAAAAAAGTTATGCGCTCAGATTAAAAAAATTTTCTTTAATTCGCTTACAATCACTGATAAGTCCTCAAAATGGCTGTTTTTGGTACCGCTGAGCGCTAGTTCAATTTTCAATTTGGTGCACAGTAGCAAATTTTTTCAAAAAAGCCTTCTTAAAATTGCGAGCTCATGATTTTTATTGCGCTCATATTTTGCTATCTTTTATAGTTATGGTTTTAATGCGCAGTCAAAGTTTTTGCTTCCGAAAAAGTTACAAACGGATTTTATCAAATCTAAGAGAAATTTCAGAATTTTTTGTTTCAAATTATAAAACTTTATTTTTTTTAAATGAATTCAAAGTGAACTCATGCAACAAAAATGCAGCGTCAAACGGATGTTCAACTTTCGAAAAGTACAGAAATAGAAGAAAATTTATTACGGAGAAAAAATAGGAAATTTGGGGAATCTTTTTTTTACATCGAAAATTTTTTGTTAATTTTCTTGGATTGAAACCTTGATAAAAAAAATGAGAATGAGATTAAAAATTAGCTTTCTCCATACTTAGTTTCTTCAAAAAACCCAAGGCTAATAAAAATGACCAATAACACGCCATCAAATCCTTTCTAATAACGAAAAAATCTTTGTGGGATTTGTGTGACTTGAGTAAACCGAAAAGTGAATTTTTGTCAGATGAAATCGAAATGCTCAATTAAAGGTTCTTCAACTGACCCCCAAACGGTATCGTATATTTTATACGAACTTGGAAGAATAAGTATCCGAAGGTCAATTTAGCACTAATTTTAATTTGATAAAATCCAACTGACGCCCACCACAGGAACCCCTTAATAGGACTCTCAAAAAAACACTGAGAGCGTATCTTTCTCCTGTTAAATATTCATCAGTTTTTTTCTAATTTTGAATGTCGGGCTTCCGGAGCAGCAGTACAAAACAATCATAAAAGGGGTCCCAACGTATGGAAAGGTGTTTTTCGGAATGTCTAACAGATTAACACCATTAATTGGTATAATTTTTTATTTGGTGATGGGTCCAAAAAAATTATTACAACATGTTCAAAGCGAATTTATTGTGGAGTCGTTTCATTGCATGTTTGGGAACCCCCTTAAGATTGTGGGCACATAATTTGGCTCTTTTTTACACATTTTCAGCAAAGTTTCTGAGAAAGCCTGGCTTCAGAAAGTAATTAAGTTTTCTTCCAAATACGTAGTACCAACTCTTAAGAAGTTGCCAGTACTATTCAGAGCCATCTGATACCTCAACCTACGCTCAGAAAATGGTTTTAGTAGGCGTCTTTAAAAAGGTACTGGAAAAGCCCGTACTCCTCATTCATTTCTTCATCATTTTTACTTGTATTTACAACTAAAACTTTCAAATATAAATGCGCATCTCCGGAGCGGGTAGAAAATTTAAAAAAATTTGCCTTCTAGTGGTCAAAACACCTATTTGTTAGACTTTTCAACGCTGTTTTGACCACTAGAGGCAAATTTTTTTTAAAAATTTGTCTACGCTCGCTGGAAGCGGCTTATATTTGGAAGTAAGCTGCAAATAACAGTAAAAAATGATAAGAAATGAATGAGAGTAGACTTTTCAGTACTTTTTAAAGACGCCTACTAACCCATTTTCTGGAGCGTAGGTTGAGTATCAGATGCTCTGAATAAAGTACTGGCAACTTCTTAGAGTTTGTACTACGTATTTGGAAGAAAAAAAAATAATTATTTCTGAAAGCCAGGTTTCTCAGAAACTTTGCTGGGAAAATGTGTAAAAAAGAGCCAATTATCGCTGCCTCACATCCTTAAGCCCTTTTTTCCAAATTTTGCTATAACGAAAAACGCGCAAAAACAAATGACAAAAATTGTCCGTGGAAAAACAAACGATTTTGAGCACTCGGGCCTTAAGGGGTAGCGATAAGGCCGCAGATTGGTACATTGTTTCAGAAGCAATTATCTTGTACCGGAAGTAATATGTTAAATTTTCGGGACAGGTAAAATCTTTCTTGGGTGTGTAAGTTTATGTGCTATACAGTGAAGTGTTATAGTGGCGAGTGAGGTGGCGCGAGAGATGGCAAAGAAGAGGGGAAGGTGATCACGTTGGGGATACACTGATTAGCACAATAAACTTTACACACCCAAGAAAGATTTTACCTGTCCGAAATGTAACATATTAAATCTCCATACAGGATATGAAAGAAAAAAAATTGGAATTGAGTTTTTTTACTTTTTATCTTCGAATAAAAGTGTTCATTCTTGCCAATCGTTCATATTTTTATTTGCTTGAAAATAACTAAGTATCTGTAAAATATAAGAGAACCACTTTTCATGTACATCCATTTCCAACTAAGCCGACTGTAGTTTTAGACGATATTTATAAACTTCAGCCATTTTCTGAAAAGTAGCTTAAAAATTTCTGCACATTAAAAAAATTTCTTTAATGATCAAAGTTTTTTTTTTGGGTGTGTTTTTATTTTTTTTTTTTTTGTGTCCAAAAAATGGCAAAAAGTAGAGAAAAACAATTTTTTTTCAGATAAAAAATTCACCTGTCATTGTGTTTTGATATTAAAATGTTTGATATCAAAAGAAATGGCGCCTAGTACAGCCCGACATTTATATTGAAAATTTTTTGCAAGCATAAAATTGTGAAAAAGTTGGTGTGACTGATCAGACCCTTAGTTTTAGAATTAAGAAAAAACGTAATAGTATGAGGTTTTTGACAATTTGGAGGTTGATTTCTCAAAAACGGCCCCGACAGAATTCTTTTATTCGGTATGAGTAAGAGAAAAAACATTTCGTCTTACTTTCTAATGAAAAATATTTCTTATATGATGCTGCTATTGATAAAATTGCGGTTTGGTGCCAGTCCGGATTCCAATTTTTCAAAATTTCTTCAAAAAATTAGTTCATCCAGATTAAGCTATAGATGCACCAAATGAAAGCTTCATGCGGTTTACTGAATAAAAAAATCTGCTAACATCATGTACGAAATTTGGTCCAATATATTCTAGAATCATAAACAACGTTAAAAATTTTGAATGATCATTTTCTAGAAAAACGGCCCGACACAATTTTTCTCAACATTAAGGAGGTGGTCGATCGCTTGTAAGGGTTTTTCAAGGCCAATTGGTCGCAAAAGTTCAAACGTATGTACCAAATATTACCTCTTTGATATATTCGAAAAAAAATCTTGCATCCTAAAAAAGATGTATTAAAAGTGACGGATGCGCTCGTTCAATCAAGAACGTGCTTTCAAAATTGACGGATTATTTTTTCAAAATGTATCTCCTCCTGGTTTTGTTAGTTATACAACATTATTTAGCTTACTAGTAAATTAACCGGACAGGAACGTCGCAGGTCGTCTTGGAGCGTGTTAAAAAAATTATTTGATTTGGCTTCAGAATCACAAAAAACAGTATTTTGCACTAGTTTACAAATGTTTTTTGCGTGAGTTCTGAAGCCAATCGAATAATTTTTTCTAAACCGCTCCTAAACGACCTGCCGACCTTTTCTGTCCGGGTTAATTTAAAGCCATAAAATCATTGTTGCTACCTTAAAAAACCACGGAGGAGATACCATTTGAAAAAAAAATAATATCTGTCAATTTTGTAAGCACGTTTCTGATTGGGACGGGCCATCCGTCACTGTCAATTTTATTTTAGGATGGCAAGATTTGTTTTCAAGCATATCAGAGATTAAGTAGTGATATTTGTCTAACGAGTTGTACTTTGCGACCAGATGGCCATTGAAAATCCTTAAAATGCAACGACTACCGCTTAAGTATAGGTTGCGAGAAATATGTCGTCTTACTTTCTGATGCAATTTTTTTTGATATATGCTCCTATAAATAGAAAATTGCATTTTAGTGTCCAACGAAAATCAATTTTTGAGGTTTCTAGAAAATTATGAGTAATTACTGAAGTAACAAGTTGCTAATCACTTGAAGGGTAGCGGTCGCTACTTATGCTACTGTATCGGAATACAAAACTGCTTCGGAACTTTTAAGATAAGCCATCTGGTAAATCTATCCTTGATCGCAAAAATAATTGATTGATAATAATTTTTGGTGATCTGGTGACCAACATGCGGCAGGTTTCTAGAACGCCTAATTCAAATTTCGAAATGTATTTCCTTCTAGAGATCGCATACAATTTAACTCACTTGGCATGAAACCAAGAAAACAATGAATGCTCGTAAATAAAGCGGGAATTACATTTTGAATAGTATTCTAGACACTGCCAAAAAACCGCCTAATTTCAAGGTTAATTTGCCCTCTTCAAATTGCATCTCATCTATGTTAAATTTCAGAAATGCAGTATGAATTTGAGAAAATAAGAAAAGAATATTGCCGGTAAATTTTAAGGGGTACTGCGTCGCTTTCTTTTTATGAGGTCTTAGGGGGCTTACAAATGCACCAAAATGACCCGGGGTGATAAAAAAGTGTTCTATCGGACCAATTAATCAAAAAAAAAATTCGAAATTTTCCGCGTTTTTTTCCATTGTTTTCTAATGGAAACTAAAAAAAATTAGGTTTGGCTTTAATTTAACAAGTAAAACGTCAAGAATATCATCTTGGACTAAGGTCGAACTTTCTGATCAGTGGTTTAGTGGCTTTGCTTTTGAAGCCTACTTACATAAAAAAGTCGAAGACTTTTTTTTCAAATTTTCTCGTGGGCGTCCTTAAAAATCATATTTCGAGATTTTAGGTTGAAATCTAAAAAATGACCGAGTTTACTGTTCATTATTTCTATTGAGCTAGCTTAGAAAAAAAAATGAACGAAATTTAAAAATTTCCTAGGAAATATTTTTCCGGGGGATAATTGTTAAAAACCGGTGGTTTTCTCCCATATTCTAAAGCAAATAGAGCGAAAATTTGAAAAACTGACCAGAGGTAAGTTTCGACTTACCACTTTTACTATTATGGTCAAATTGCCCAGCTAATTCGACATTAAAAATTTGGAGGTGATAGTTTACCATTTTGGCTTAGGTCCTCTTGTGTCGCTTATATGCGAAGAAGTGTATGCATACAAAAAAATTGAAATGTTTTTTTCCACAAGCTTAAAGGATAGTTGCTACAAGATGAATAATCTGACTAGTATCCTAAAATCGCCCTGTATTTTATCGAGAAAATTCCCTTCCAGCGGACCAGTATTTCCCCTTAAGGGGGTACACGATGTGGCAGATTGGTACATTTTTTCGGAGTTGATTTTTTGAAAGAAAAAAAAAATGTGAAAATTTTTATTTTCATTTTTTATCTAAAAATGAAAGTGGTTTATACTTGCAAACGTATATTTTTAAATTTTTTACATACTTGGAAGTATCTGTATAAAAATATCAAAAACCACTGTGTGCATTTACAAACTCGCCATGTCGCAAGCTGTGACCGATGTTGATTTTTTTTTTTAAAGCGATATTTATAAACTTCAGGACATTTTTCGCGGTGTAATGCACTAATTAGGTGCGGTGAAATTATTCTCCACATGCAAAATTTCTTTAAATATGAAAAGTTCTTTTTCCGATGATAATTAGAGAAAAAAACAGCTTTTTAGGAAAAAAAATTGATCTCCTCGAATGAGTTTAAATATTAAAAATATCCTGACTTTTAAAAGTTAAGTAGCCTATTACACCGCAAATTTATACAGATTTTTAAAAATAATAAAATTTTTATAAATTGCGTGCTATAATGGCACAAACCGGTTCACAAGCCCAAGTGTTTGTAAATTTGCATCAGAAGTTCAGAAACGATATTCACATCTGACCCTTGCATCGGTTATGTAGAAGCCGGAAATCAAATAGGGAATACCAGAAAATTTCACAGTGATTCGCCTGATCTTTTAACAGAAATGTTCAAAAACTACGAATTTAAAATTTTTGGACTTGATTTGCGGAAAATTTTCATCAATATTCTAAAGGAGGTCCGGACAAAAAATGACACAAAAAACATTTCATTGATTTTCAAACAGCAGTCAGGAAGAAACATATGTAAACATCTATGAAAAAATGAAAGTGGATTTTGTGTGTGATTCACAGATTGCATGAAAATTAACAAAAAAAAATTTGGATCGAATAAATGCTTAAATTTTATTAGTATGCTTTGAATTTTTTCGAAAATTTACGAATTTATAAAATAAAAAGTTTGAACTCAAATCGTTCCTTAATAGATAAAAAATGATTTTATGAGCTGATACACATGATTGTGGTCAGCTAACGATAAATAAGCACAAAAAAATAAAACCAACTAAATATTTTCGTTAAATTTAAATTGACCCAGTCTGCCCACATCTCGTGCTACCCCCTTAAAGGCAAAGGCAGATTTTTCGATTGTATTTGTGGAATTCTACAAAAATCGGCTTTAGTAAAACCAGTAGCGAAAATAAAATTGAAAAAAAATGTTGTGCTATCAAATTCAGAATAACATGAATCGAAGTCTTAGGTGATGGCGAGAAGAAAACCTGCCTTTGAACTTTTTGATAGTTTGAGTTTTTCTTGGTCTTTTCGGTGGTTTTGTTACTCAGGAGGTTTTTTGTTTTCTTAAGAATTCCCTAGCCAACTTTTGGGGACTTTGAGACCTCAGAGTGACACCTAAAAACGATACGACTACAAAATTACGACTTAAAATACGACTTAAAAGAATTATTCAAGGTTTTGACTTTGTTATTAGCATCTTCAGGATGTGGATTAATTGTTCAGAAAATTTACAAGAAGCAGAAAATATCAAAATGTTATCACACCTTATAGAATTTTTTTAGCCATTAATATTTCGCGCCCGTGTATTTCTTAAGTAAAGAGAGCTCTGGAAGAATAGCTAATTAAAAAGCTCGAAACGTTGAATTAATTCTTATTATTTTAATTTTTACTGGTCAATATACAGAGAAAACCAATACGAATATTCTCGATTTATTCTTTATGATTATTTGACCAGAAAAAAGCATTTCGTAAGCCCCTCTAGAGGCCAATTTGAGGGCATTTATTAATGCTACCTGACTTTAAACATTAAAAACTCGGTATGCGATATGGCGCCGTTTAACCAAAATGGATATAATTTCTTGAATCAAAAAAGTTAGAAATATAATTTCAAAACCCAAAAGATGAAGAATGAAAAAACTTTTAAGAATTGTTGAAATTTCATCAAAATTTTATGTGTTTTATTTTCCAATTGAGAACGGGCGCGCTAAATAAACCACTCAGTGCAATCGGGCACTGTTGCAGTTACGGAGTTTAGAAACAATGTTTTTTTTTCTCGGCCTTTGGTCCGATTTGGGACTCATTTTCCAAAAAATCTTCCAATTTGAAAACATAAACAACAGCATTTTTCTTCCCTATTTTTTCCAAATCGTTTTATTTTCTTATTTTTGTCAAAAACTATATCGATTCACAGTGGGCCTCATGGGCATTTTTTTGCCACTTTTTCAGCCAAAAAATATAGATTTGATTTTGACCAACAATAACTTATTCCGATTAAGTCGTTAGGATAGCTCAAACTGAGCACCAAATAATTTAGTTGGAAATAAAGATTACTTTTTTTCGGAAGATTTTACTGAAAATTTTTTTTTTAATTATCAGGTTTTTTGTTAATAAAAAAATTGGGGAAAAACAAATGAGGTTCTGATTTTGAACAATTTTTTGATTTTATGTTTTCATTCCTTTAAATAAATTTCAAAAAACCTTTTCCAGGGATTGGAAGCTATCTTAAAAAAAAAGGAAAAAAAAAACCTTTTTAAGGCGGGAGTGGGGGGGTTCAAAAAAGGGGGGGGTGATGGGGTTTTTTGTTATTTTTGGCGGGAAAAAAAAAAAAACCCTTTCAGAAAACTCCCTTTGAAAATAACTACGATCTCTNAATTTTCGATGTAAAAAAAATTCCAAAATTTCCTATTTTTTCTCAGTATAAATTTTCTTCTATTTTCTGTAACTTTCAAAGTTGAAATCCGTTGACGCTGATTTTTGTTGCATGAGTTCACTTTGAATTCAATCTTAAAAAAAATAAAGTTTTATAATTTTCGAAAAAAAAATTCTGAAATTTTCTTAGATTGATAAAATCGTTGTATTTTTCAGGAAGCAAAACTTTGACTGCGCATAAAACCATAACTATAAAAGATAGCAAAATATGGAGCGCATAAAAATCATGAGCTCGCAATTTTAAGAAAGTGCTTTTTTGAAAAAAATTTGCTTACTGTGCACCAAATGAAATTGAACTAGCGCTCAGGGTACCAAAAACAGCCATTTTGAGGACTTTATCAGTGATTGTAAGCGAATTAAAGAAAAAATTTTTTAATCTGAGCGCATAACTTTTTTTAACTAACAAATTTAAGTATGCTCACGAAAAATCAGAAAATTATGTTAATACATCGCTAAATGAAATTGAACAGATAAAAGTCGAAAAATGACTTTTTGGACCGGTAAAAATACCGGTACGATCATACAAAAAACTTTTTGTTACTTTTTTCGAAAAATTCAGACAAATATTTCCTGGGTCTCAGAACATGAAACTCAAGCAAGTTTTATTCAGTTCAGAGCAAACGTTTGAAAATCACTAAATGGCGTGGGGTACTCCCTTAAGCAGTTTTTGTTTAAATAATATTTTTATAATAATAATTTTATCAAAAATAAGTTTAATTTCTGTGAAATATATTTAAAATGAAATCAATTTGTGAAGCTGGAGAACATGATAAATATACTGCATAGAAATAAACCTATTTTTCTGTTAAAAAATATTTGTTTTACTTTTCATAATCCTTCACAGCGAGCTTTAAGTTTTTAATTTTTGAAATAGCAAAAAATGACTGTATCACATCTACTTGTACCTCATACGATATGTCCCAAGCGGTGTATCAGCACAAAAATCTAGCACAGCGCTGAAAAGGGATCAAAACTCAAGGCCTAGTACATTAAAAAAAATGATTGCTGATAAGCAGATATATTAAGATGTGTTTATGATAACAAACGTTTTTTAAGTTCGGTGAGATTTTGTCCTAGTATGACGTAATTGTTGAGTTTCACACAGCGTGAGTCTTTTCGATTTCTCCTCTTTTTTACCCAGACGGGTAGACAGCCAAAATTGCCTATACTTTGCTTAGGATTTTGGCTGTCTAGCCGTCTGGGTAAAAAAGAGGAGAAATCGAAAAGACTCACGCTGTATGTTACAAATATATATGTGAATTTGAACCTTCATACAAACAGCTTTACTCATGCTGGAAGTTAATTGTAATTTTGTAGTAATTTTTTTGTTGTTTTCAATTTATCAATTAAAAGTAGACAGATTTATACTCGATTAAAATCATCCTCCATTAAAACCACATACAAATTACTTCCATAACTGCAACTCATGTTTCAAATATATTTGAATGTGAAGCTCCATGCATACCGGTAGGTGAAACGCAACAATTACTTCATACTTTGAAAAAATCTCACCGAACTTCAAAAGCATCTGTTGTTCATGAACATATTCAAACATGTTCTGCTTATTAGCAATAATTTTTTAATGTACCAAGCCTTAAATCACAGGATTCTATTCACAGGACCAATGAAATCACAGGATTTCTATTCTTGTGAAGCAGTGATGCATCATTTTCGATATTTCAAAAAAATATTCTCTCACTCTTAAAAATGGAATAAATCGAAACGTTGAAAAAACAATTTTTCAATTGACAATTCATATAATTGCAATAATCATATGTATAAAAAAAGTAAATTAGATTATAAACCCTGTAATATTAACTCTAAGAATGGCAGACTATTTCTGAACCCGTAGTGACTTCTGATCACGCGTGACCAGACGTTTTTATCATTAAAACATATTTTTTTCTGTTTAATAATATAATTCAACTAATTTGCTACAATCCTGTTGAAAAATTATTGGAAAAAAATAATATAAACGAGTCAAATGTGAATAAGAAAATAAAAAAACTCTCTCCCATGACCTCACAGTATACTGTAATGAGAGATCTTAATATTTTTCCATTATGGACTCATATTTTGTTTCGACTTGATTTGTGTACTTTTTGGAAGGTAACAGTACTTTTATCGCAAAAGTTATAACTCAATTATACGGTCACGTGATTATTTCGGGGCTATACTGTAATAGAATAAAAGTCTCAGAAATTCTTTATGGTTCTTTTTAGAGGTTCCCGACGTGATTTGAGTACTTTTTGAACAAAAAATAGTACTGATATACGGTAATTTGAAAAGTACTCAAATTACGTCGAAAAAATTTTAGGGGTCAATTCAAACGTTTTTAAGACTTTTTTCTCATTACAGCATAGTCCAAATAAAATCATGTGACCCTATAATCAAGAAATAAGGTTTGGAATATGTCATATATCGAACCCTATTTCTTGACAAATAAGGTCACATGATAATTTTGGTCAATGCTGTAATTCAAAATAAGCATAAATTATGAGGAGGTAAGTCAAAATTTACATTGCGCGAATAAATGTCAAATTTAACATGGTGTTAATAATGAAGGAAAATGTCTGAATCAACATTGCGCGAATAAATGTGAATTTTGACCTTGTGTGTATAATTTCATGATATTTTGCGAAAAATCGGGCGCCAGCACGCATCTTGGAGCAAAATTTATGAAATTATACACACAATGTCAAAATTAACATTTATGTGCGATGTCGATTTGGGCATTTGCACATAATTTCTAGGTTATTTTTGGAGAAAATTTCAATTAATTTGTTGCATCAAATTAAAGCACAATTTCATCAATATTATTAGTTTGATTGCAAATTTTTAATAAAATATGAAACCATAAATTAATTACTCAACAATTCTGACATTAAATATAAATTTCAACAAAACTTTGAAATTGAAAATTAATTTAAATAAATTTATGAAATTAAAAATTAATATGCTAATTTATCATGACATTATTTATTGAATCACCTATTAAGTACATTGAACCGCGACATTATCAAATTAATTGAAAATGTGTCACAAAAGTCACCCTGATATTATGTCGATTATTGCCCTTGATTATAAAGTCACGTAATTTTTTTGGCTTCGCAGTATTAGAAAAAAAGTTTTAAGTAACCAGTCAAAGGTTATTTAAGTATTTAAAAAAACAGTACTATGTTGGCAAACCTTATTTTTTATTATACGGTCACGTGTGTAGGACCGGATCGACTTAAACTCCCAGGTTTGCAAACTACTTCTTGACCCACAAATCATATGGGCACGCGTGACCATGCTGTATTAATCAAGCGTATAACTTTAGATTCCTTATCAACATATATTTTTTATTTGTTAATAAATATAATTCAAATAATTTGCTACGATCGTATAAAAAGAAAATGTGAAAACAAATAATATGAAGGCATCAAATGTTAATACGAAAATTTAAAAATCTCTCTTTTTACCACGATTCACAGAATTAAGTGCATAAGTAATAGACGATTTGAAATAAGAAATTTCAAAACTCAAAAATGGGTATCAATGTTTTTAAGCTATCTTGTAGAGATTTTTTCTTGGTCATTTTCAGACTAATGATTTTTTTCCAAAAAAACTGTTTAAAGGTGCGAAAAGTGATCTTTTAGTCCTCGGGTTCTCACGGCAAGGGTTTTCTACAGGGATAAGATTTTTTGCAACGTTATCGGATGTACCAGCTGGTCAAAATTGACCGGTAAAGTATAGCTTCCGGTACCGGAAGTGATATTTCAATAATTTACATGTACTAAAAGATGCGCAATTATTGGTTTTCTTGAAACGGTATTATGGACTAGAGGTCAAAAGTGACCGCAAGGTGGCGCTAGAAAGCAATTTATAGCATGGGAAAATATCACTTTCGGTTTTCAATCAGAATATAAATTCCCCTCTGGCGCCACTTTGCGGTCACTTATGACCCCTAGTTTCTAATACCGTTTCCAGAAAAGCGATAATTGCGCATCTTTTGGTACATGTAAATTATTGAAATATCATTTCCAGTACCGGAAGCTATACTTTACCGGTCAATTTTGACCAGCTGGTACATCCGATAACGTTGCAAAAAATCTTGCACCTGTAGAAAACCCTTCGCTGTCGAGTCAGCTTATTTTATTTTTAATACCGCTATTTTAACTTCCGTGAGAACCCGAGGACTAAAAGGTCACTTTTCGCACCTTTAAACATTTTTTTTTGAAAGAAATCCTACGTCTTAAAATGACCAGAAAAAAATTCTCTACAAGATAGCTTAAAAACATCGATACCCATTTTTGAGTTTTGAAATTTCAAATCGTCATAGGAATTAACGCTTAATTTGACATTTTCAAATTTGTAGTATTAAACCACTAACACTTTCCTCTGCTATGTTTAAAAACCATCTAATGTTTTCATCAAAATTTTCTCGAAAAAAGAAAAGAAAGAAAATAAAACAACTAGTATTGATGATAATTTGAGATGATGCGTCATGACTCATGAATTTGTTACAAATTGTACAGTACATCGGTTCTGGATCTCTGAAACTTACCAGTAGTAGAAAGATATGCATTATAATGAAATCGTAGGACTAGAACACAAAACCCTTATCCGATTTCAAATATTTTGAGTACTTTTCGAAAAATTATAGTACCGTATATCGAACGTTTTTAAGACTTTTTTCATTACGGCATAGTCCAAATAAAATCACGTGACGAAATAATTCAAAAATAAGGTTTGAAATATGCCATATATTAGTTCTTATTTCTTGAAAAATAAGATCACGTGACCTTTTTGGAAAATATCTTTATGTTCAAAACCCTTAAATTAGGTGTTTATTAGCCCACAAATTTTTCGGCGTAATTTGAGTACTATTTCTGTACTTGAACCAAAACCTTATTTCTTAATTTGAAGGTCACGTGATCGTTTTTGAACTTTAGTGTAATGGAAAAAAAGTTTTAAAAAGTTTTAAAGAAACTCTTTTTATTTTAAATTGATATAAGTACTTGATTAAGCACTTGATTTAAGTAATTAAAAAAAAATACTATTTTTACCAACCTTATTCCTTAAATATACGGTCACGTGATCATTTTTGAGCTTTGGCGTAATGGAAAAAAAGTCTTAGAATTTTTTTTTGATCCCGCTTAAAAGGTTTTTTTTTGATGATTTCAATTTTGTTTGCAAAAAATAAGTACTGTAATACAGTAAAAATTTTCAAAAAAAACCGCACAAACGTCAATTATTAAAATATTCGATGGATCACTTTGTAAATGCTACATTCATAAATTATTAAGGCTCCTAAATTGCGATTAAAGGGCGCATGGTCACGCGTGACCATAAAGTTACTCTGGGAGTTAAAAATGTTTCTCGACCTTTATACACAATGGGATCATCGTAAAGTAACTTTCAACCAACTAGTTGGCAGACACCATTAATCGCACGTAACGACTCTTAATCGGTAATGAAAAGATCATTTACAAAGTTATCGATAAACTTTGAAACTAAATAAATTTTCTCTCTTCGCAAAAATGGGGACTTAATTTTTTTAGCTTGTTTTTTCCCCATGTTAAAACTTTTCTGTGCATTTCTAGATATTGCTGAAGTTCAGTTCTGAATGTATTTTCGAACAAAAATTATACTTTTGAGAATGGTAATGAAACACCGAAACGTCAAGTTTTAAATAAATAAAAATTATTAAATAAAGTTTGTGCGTTTTTTTTTAATTGTTCACTGTATTACAGTACTTTTTTTTGCAAAAAAAATTGTTATCACCACAACAAACCTTTGAGCGTAATCTTTAAAAAATTCTAAGACTTTAATTTAATCACAGCATATGCCACAAATCATCGAGTGACCGTATAATCAAATAATAAGGTTGGCCAAAAGAGTATTTTTTTTTCAAAAAGTACTCCAATCAGCTCGAAAAAAATAAAGGGGGATTCTTTATAAGTTTTAAAAACTTTTTTCCAATCAATGCAAAGTCCAAATAATATCACGTGACCTTATACTCATATTTATATTTATTATACTAAGACATAATTTTTCTGTTCAATAAACGATTGTTTATTTCACGCTTATCAACTAGCATTACTGTAGATCGACAAGTTAAAAAATGTTCTTTTCCCACATTTGAGCTAGAATTAGCTGTCCTTCGGAATCCAGCGATCTGGAAATCAATTTTGTTTTCAACAAATTTTGCTGATTTTTCCGATCCCGACCTGATATTTAACTCGTAGACTCGATTTCCGGCAAGTAGTGACCATTCACCATTAAATCGCATTTTACGACGCTTAAACATTAATGACAAGACCAGTTATAAAGTTATCGATAAACTTTAAGATGAAATGACGTTTGTGCGTTTTTTTATTGAAAATTTTTACTGTATTACAGTACTTATTTTTTGCAAAAATTTTTTAAATCACAAAATTAAACCTTTCATCGTGATCAGAAAAAAATTCTAAGACTTTTTTCCCATTACACTATAGCCCCAAAATGATCACGTGACCGTATATTTAAGGAATAAGGTTGGTAAAAGTAGTACTGTTTTTTTCAAAAAATTGCTTAAATCAATTTTTGAAAGAAGTGAAGTGGTTCCTTAGAAGTTTTTAAGACTTTTTTACATTACACTCAAGTCCGAAAACGATCACGTGACCTTCAAATTAAGAAATGAGGTTTTGGCCCAAGTACCCAAATAGTACTCAAATTACGCCGAAAAGTTTTGAGGACTAATACACACCTAATTTAAGAGTTTTGAACATAATAATATTTTCCAAACACGTCACGTGATCTTATTTTTCAAGAAATAAGGATTTATTTATGACATATTTTAAACTTTATTTTTGGATTATTTCGTCACGTGATTTTATTCAGACTTTCCTGTAATGAGAAAAAGTCTTAAAAACGTTTGAAGTTGACCCTGGAATTTTTTTGACGTAATTTGAGTACTTTTTCAAATTACTGTAAATTGATACTAAAATTTTTTTTTTCAAAAGTACTNTCGTCTCTGGTTGTTAGAACAACAAATTGATATTAACAATAATTTCAGAGTCAATTTACGAGAGAATTTGATGAAAACATATAATAATTGTTAAATGGAACTAGGAGAAAACCCTTTGAAGTTAACTAAACAGTAGGTTCAAATATAATAACGTTTAAATTGTATGATTATTGCACTTTTGCCCGTCACTGGGGTACATTTCGCGAATTTTTTTTCTCATCCCATTAAATGCTCTTTTTGTTCATCGAATTTTTTATTTTTATTTTAATTTTATTGCCAATTGGCCTGAATATTATTTTAAGCGTATTGAAAATGTATGTTCATAATGAAAACTTTGCTTATATGGCTCGATCTATAGAATGGCACTAGTTGCCGGAAATTCGAGTCTGGCTGGGTACAGATTCATGTCTAAAGTCTACGAGTTAAAATCGAACAATGAATTCGTACGTTCTACGGCCTCCACAACATCTCAAAATTGTTTTCTAGATATCACTCTTCAAAATATAATATTTTTCTTCTGTACGAGATAAAACATAATTTGATTTTCCAAGACAAATTTGATAACCCCCCTGTTTAACACTTGGAAGCTCCGGACCACTTAAGGGGGTGGGGAAAGCATATTAGATATTTTTGAATCGGCTCTCCTGAACAAACTGAGAATGGGAAAAGGTTCATTTTGCGATTGATTTGAGTGACTCAAAAAAAATTTAAACCCGCTGAAATCGGATGAAAGAAAAGTCATGGAAATTAGTGAGTTAAATCCAACATAGAATTTACCACGAAAAGTTCAAAAATATCAGTTAAAATTTTCTAGGACCACTAAGTGGTCACCACTTGTTCAAAAGTTATTTTATCTTACTTTTTTTGGCAATTTCTTTCAAAAAAATCTAAAATGCGTGCTGCTCAAACTTAATAACCGATAGATAAAATCTGAGTTTTTAGAAAAGTCTTTTGAGCATCTTTAAAAAAAAATCACGAATCAGAACTCCTTTTATTTTTTCGTGAGTGATTTTTAATGTTTGAAAAAATTTCTCAAAAAATGTGCTTCGATTTTTTCGAAAGTAGATTCAAATGAAAGCCACGCAAACGTCATTTTTGTACTTCATTTTGAACAAAATACTTCGAAAAAATCTCTATCAGCGTCTTCATAGTATTATTATTTAAAAACATATTTATCTAACGTTTCGATTTATTATCATTATCAAAGATGTAATTTTTTATATAAGTTTCAAGTCCAACAATAAAAGAGCAGAATACTAGAATTTTAATTTTTGTTCAGAAATTTAAGAAGTTCAGAAATTCAAGGCAAAAAACTTTAATTTAAGCTTTTGCATTATTTATGCTGATTTAAGACAACTACACTCAACACGATGCGCCCAGCTTTTATTTTATCCGCCCCCGCTTAGATGAGTAACAGTTAGTGTCGCGGATCCAGGAGCAACGTGTTGACCGTAGTTTAAGAAATATCAGAAAAGTTTAAAGGCTTTGTGATCTCATTGATCATTAAGAGAGGGTTTTTTAACTCGTATAAAATAGGCTTCAGCTATTTTTCGATCTTTTTTGGTATCTGAACTCTTTTTTAATGATTCTGAATTTATTTTTAAAATTTGAGAATTTAGCCTTTAGTTATTTTGATTTTCGAGGGCAAATTCGTTCGAGTCTTTTATTATCTTTTCGCAACTCAAAATGTGGTTACAAATATTACTTTTGGTTCGAGGGTGTTGATGTTTATAAATACGATCAATTAACATTCTTGCAGTTTCACCAATGTGTATTTCTTCACAAGGACACAAATATTCAATATACACAGTCACTTTTTTCGAATTTGTCAATTACAGTGTTGCGAGAAAAGAAAAAAGTTTGCAACCTTGACACTTCTGTAGGTAACCATTAACTTGAAATCTGCAGAATTTGTGATATTTTCTGATAGATCACAAATTCCATATTCTATGAGAGGGGACGAGTCAGTGTTTAAAAAAATACGGGTGTGTGTATCATCGGGTTTTCGAAGGCCTGGTTTAACACTATCTGACAAAAAAAGCTTAATTTTACTATTGACAAGTGCAACAGGGTAACAATTCCTACTATATACCTCTTTTATAGTATCTTCATATAGTCTTATATTATATAAGTTATATAGTCTTTTATAGTTCATATAGTCTTATATATATATAGAACTATAGTTCTTATAGTATCTTCATAGTATCAAAAAAAGTTCTAGGTTTTCGTCTGTTAAATAAAAAATATTTTTTGACCAAATGAGAAAGACGGCAAAATTTTTAATCATTTATATCCGTAATTTGAACGCCCACTAGCTGCAAAAAACAGATCGAAAAACGACAATCTGCTCAAAAAAATTAAACAGCTGCTTGATTCTCTTCATATCCCGCTGAGCGATCAGCCATCAGGCCCGATAAATTCTGTGTTCTAGCTTGTGCTAAAGAGCTCAGGTTTTATTCGAACTAAAGATACATTTTGTTCATTCTAATAAAATAATTTTTGATAGAGTGCAATTTTTTTGCGTTTTTTGATCAATCGCGCTGCAAATCGTTCATTTTTAAGAAAACGGGAAGATAATTTCAAAATCTATAGAAAAATTGTGAAAGCCAAGGTCTGAATTAGAAAGAATATAGAAAGTAATGTTTTTGAAAATCTTCATGTTTCCAATGGAAAGTAAGTGATCAAACCCCAATCTTTGCTGCTCGGTTTCGACCGTTTTTGTTATAAAATATTCAAATCTGATTAATTATTTGATTTATTCGGTCCTTCTTTTTGAAAATGAGATATTTCACAGCTTTTTCTAGAATGTACAGCGTGAGTTTTTTCGGTAACCACAATGTGGATACCACATACAGTATGTAAAAAAATTGTTCGAGACCAACAAGGAAAATTTCTCTGGATCAAAACCTATAATTGGCAGGAGAATTACTTTCAATCCAGAGGAAATTGGAGCTTTTGGTCTCGAACATCTTTTTTACATACTGTATATTACTAATATGGCTTCATTTGGAGCAAGCCAACTAGTTGGCTGAAAGTCACTCTGGGTACAGACTCACTAAGTTCAAGTCTTGAATACTCTACGAGATAAGAATCAGCGTAAAGAACCGATTTATTTCTCAAATTATGTCACGATTACGCGAGCCATGACTAAAATTTGATAATACGGCTGATCTTCTTACGACAAAAAATGTTCTCGCGCAGCTTAATGGCTAAAGTCCATATGGAATGTGTTTTGAGGTTTAATTTTGTATCTATTCTCATAAAAAAACGTGATGATTATACTATTTATGGTTTGTTTCATGGTCTGTTTCATGGTTTTTCAACTCAAGTTGTTTTGAAACGTTTACGATATTTTCTCAAATTATGAACCGATTGTGGGATAAAATTCGATGCTTAATTAAACTTTTTTAATTAAATTCTGTACATCCGTTAAATTCGTCCCGTAATTAACCAACATATTTAAATTTAGTCTCGGAATTTTATACTACAATCGGTTCAAAATTCAATAAAATTTCGAAACAACTTTAGTTGAAAATATCGGCGGTAAAAGTACTGTCTAAGCTGTAATATGATGTAATGGATACACACAAGTTAATTTTATGAACAAAATTTAAGTCTCGCGGTTGTACTTGTGAATTTTGCTCAGTGAAAATTTTTACTTAGATAATTCTCCAGGTTGTCTTGTTAGCTATTTATATTAAAAACCACACAACATGATCTCTTCTCCAATCAAAACATCTATCATGAATCATGATCTGTTATCCAATTAACACAAATAATTAATCTCAAAAAAGCAAGATTTTTTTATAATACATTGGAAAAAAGACAACCTGTATCCGTTCTGATTCCGATTATTTTTTAATCTGAATTTCCTCTCAATATTTTAAAATTGAAAAAACATTGTCGAAAAAACATATCTGTGGTCATTTTGACCTATCTTATTTTTTTAGTTGTTACTTGCTTTTATTCATAAGACTTTTGATGCAGATAATTAATTGAAAAGTGGATCAACTGACTTACTATTCAGCCATGATACTGAGTACAGATAGGTACTCAATCTGATGAGTCGACCAAATGTCGAAATGTAAATGGTTTAGACACCCTATGTTTAGTTTAAAAAAAATTCTCTAAACTCTGCGCTAGGTATTTTTTTCCAATCGTTCATAAACTTTTTAGTTTAAAAGATATTTTTAGCCCCGGATATAACTCTAACTATAGGCACACCCTATTATGAAGTCACTTTGGTAAGAAAAGGGTATACAGTATACCGTATACTTCGTAAATGCAGGTGCCATTTTGCACAGTTTTCTTTGAACACTTTTATTTCTGAGTCTAAAAAACCCCAAACTACGGATAAGTTCATTTGAAAGCCAGAATAGGTAACCAAATTTAAAGTTCACTCCTTAAACATATTAAGGGGTTTCTTTGATCATTTCAAGTGGCTAATCTATAACGTTTTTATCGGATGTAAACAAAATCGACCTTTTATATCATAGGAAAAGACTGGGAATATTTCAGGGAACTGCGGCTTTAACTCTAGTAAGACGAGAGTCTAAATTACCGAGAGTACGAAAAGACAACTCGATGGCTTTTTGCATAAATCTATCATTATCTTCAACTTTTCATTTAAAATATTAATTGAATGATTTCCCAAGTCGCATGGCCCATTCGGCATGGGTAGGGTCAGTACCGGGAGATTTATCTACAAAACTAAACCCCTCAGCACTAATTCTTTGAGTTTATATGGTTAAACTTTCTCAATTTTTTTTCGGTCATTTTAAAGGAATTTTGATGAAAAAATGCGTAGGCGAAACGACCGAAAACTCAAATTGATTTTAGCTAACATTCTTTGCCACCGAATTTTATTGTCTTTTTCGACGTGAAATTGTATTTGCTATCCGATAAGCATAATTTTAGGATTGAGCAGGCATGATCACCTACTTCAATCGTCAATTTAAAGCATAAAATGCCATTTTACCAAATCAAAATTTTTCGAAAATTTTTTTTCTCTATTTTCAAAAAATTCTCCTTAAAATTCTGCACAAGTCACCGATCACAAATCGTTAATAAGCTACTTAGTTTAAAAGTCGATTTTACGCCCGGTACTGACCTTAGGCATGGGTCATGTAAAAATTCAGATAATTGTCTAGTTAATCTTTTTTTCATACCGATATTAAATGCATCCTATTTCATTTTTGAAAAATAAATAAGATTATCTGAACTGTAAAATGGTTCGTCCCTTTGACCTAAAATTGTGTCGGAAAAAGACACACTGACTAGGCTGTCCCAGGTCAGAAATCCTCGAAAATCAAGTTGAAGTTATGAATTAGTACTTTTCGGGATTATTCGCAGCGCAATAACACAAGAAAACTTTTTGCTCAAAGTTTTTTCATAACTTTAATATTTGATGGTCAAAACTCCAATTTTCCATTTTAAAGCTCAACAAATATTTTTTATCTTGCTCGCTTTGGGTTTTAATTTGGGCCCGCTGTGTTCAACCAAATATTCTTCCTATCCCAAGCCGATAATCAAGCAGGATTATTAATTAAGGAAATGATCGGTTCATAAAAATAGCAGCTGAATTTTGCTCATTGCCCTCTAGCACTATATTACGTCAAACCCTTAAAGTTTTAAAATCAGACTAGAAGAAATATTTTTGAGAATGTCGTAAATTTTTATTCAAATTGCTCCGGAAATTGACAGAGAAATTCCTCCCAAAATTCCTAGAGATATTTTCAAACCTATTTTAACACAAGAACAGGAAATTGAACCCGCCCGTGGTGCCATTTTCTAGAGTTCTAAAATTCTTGCACGAATATTTCATAGCTATTTTTCATGAAATTTAATTTACATTCGATGCATATCGAAATTCTTTATTTGAGACATTTTTTTGCATTTTAGCAGATCGAATCTAGGGACACTTCGTATTGACAATACAACCACGCGAATTTATGCACCATCATTCACTCGCTCGATTAATTATTGTTGATTACACAAAGAGAAGGGTTTCATTCAGCAACAAACGAACTTCGCCACTTCAAAACTCACGCGGTAATCATAATTAACAGATCAAAAATATATCAGTATACCGTACTTGAAATAAGGCAATTTAAAAGGTCAAAAAATCCGTTTCAAATGTTACGGCTATCTTGTAGAGAATTTTTTCGCGGTCATTTTAAGACCTAGGATTTTTTTCGTTTTGAAGTTTTTACGCAAAAAAAAATAAGGTCAAAATTTACAGTGGAATAACGTTTAGCCAGCTGAAAGTTTGCGAATTGGACTAACCGCACTTTTTTCTGGAATCGAGAGAGAAGGCTTATGACAATTCAATAATTATGAATTAGGTCATTAAATGACCCGCGCGGTCGACCACAATGAAAGCGGTCAAAGTTAAAGGTCAATCTCGAAGGTCATCAAATTCGGTAATAAAAGACCCACCAAGAATGATCCCCTAGCCGCTTTCTAAAAACGTATTAGAACATAGCGAATAATGTACGCTTACGTGGCTTAGAGAGCAAAACATTTTATATGATTTAGGAAGTGAGCAATCGCTTGAAAATACCACAGAAGATGCTCGTAGTCAACCTTCTAATGACGGTATTAACAACACATAGGCTAATTATGTATACTAAGGGGTCTGAGAGGCAAAATACATTTCATGATTTAGAATGCAGTATCAAATATATTTTTGTTTAGCACCGTAAGGAGTAACATATTACCTATGTTCCTAATACGTCATTAGAAATCGCCACCGGATGATCTTTATGTTGGTGTTTATTACGATTCGAGCCTTAGAGTATGACCTTCGAACTTGTGACCGTCATGTGGTCGACGGATGTCACCTTATGAACAAATCAAATTACTTGAAATGTATAAAAGCCTTTCTCTGATTGCAGAAAAAAAAGTGCGTAGCTCCCAATTTGCAACTTTACAGCTGGCTAAGTTATTACATGTAAATTTGACCTTAAAATCAATTTTTTCGAAAAAACTTCAAAAACGAAAAAATCCTACGTCTGAAACTGACAGAAAAACATTCTCTCAAGAAGCCTGTAAGTTTGGAACACAGAGCGCGATATATCGGCTCAAGCCACCTAAAACCTTCTAAAACGGGCAAAATAAATGTCACAGAATTTGTTTCTTCCAAATGCATTATAAAGAATTTTGCGGTGATTCCGAAAAAAATACTCAATTTTTATTGAGATATTTGTTTCGAATATTACGGGGAGTTGATTTTTCGAGATTTTAGCCGAAGTTTTACTTCCGAAGAAATTATTTCAAAACTAGACATAATACAAATGTGAGTAAAAGCCAGTTTTTAGGAAAGTGTTTTGTGCATGCAAAACACTTACATTAAAATATATTCGTATCTTGGGGACGTATTTTTTGAATGAAATTCAAATTTTGATTTAAGTATTCACGAAAAAAATTATTATAAAAATAATTTAATCAAATCAAAAATGTCCAATGACTGTCTCGAAAATTTGAGCGAATAATCGGTTTTGTTTTTGAAAATTTTTCATAAACAAAAAAATCCTTGGTCTTAAAATGACCAGAAAAATCTCTACAAGATAGCTTAAACACATTAAAACCGATTTTTTATTTTTGAAATTCCTTATTCAAATCGTCTTATCTATTAGGGCCGTGAACTGGCTATATTGGATTAGTTACTAAATTTAGTACAACGATAAATTTCGAGGTATACCATTTTCATCGATATTTTTTTTGTCGATTTTTTCCCCTCTTTTTGCTATAAAAGTGCGATAGGCGTTAAAACCTTTCTTATAACAAAAAAAATGCTATACAGCGAATATGGGTGTGTTGATATACAAACTTTGTCGAGAATACACTTCAGAATTCTGTTGAAGTCAATGCAAAAAGATAAAATTTTCAAAACATTGGACAATATTCTAGAAATTTTCATTGAAATAATAAATATTTTCCGCCTTCACCATTTCTCTATAGTTAAAGATAGTCTTTTTAAAAAAGTCGACCAAAAAAAATTATATGAAATGGTATACCCCTTAAATTTCGGCCTCGACTCCACTTGAAGCTCAAGCGGTATTTATTAAGACTTTATGACTCCACATATAATGTTTCTCGTTTTTCTTAAATTTGATCTATATTTTATATAAAGTTTTCATCAAAAATCTCATAAACCCCCCTCAATTCCTTGAGTTTGTGTGTTTTTCAGAGTAGTCTAGTTATGCTTCCCGCGTAGGACATGAAATCTGATAAAGATCATATATAAAGTATTAATTAATACCGTATAATGGAGGTTAATCCGCTCCTAATTTGACATATTCTCGATGAAATTGTATGACCACACAACCTTCACGCATAGCGGCACAAGAGCCACCTAAGCCAAAACGGAAATCTATCTCCTCCCAGTTTTATTGAAATAAACCCAAATTTTAACATACCTGATAATTAGTATAACAAAACTTTGTAAGAGCGCTTTTGTTGATAAAGTGCTCATATGTATCTTAGAATATGTAAAAAAACCGGTCCAAAATACCGGTTTTTGGACTTTTTTCATTGGAAAATCTATCTCCTCTTAGGTTAAATTTCAAAATTTACTTCAAATTTTTGCCAAAACTAAGCTCTAAACAAACAGAAATTGTAGGTGCGTTTTTGTCAAATTTCGACCCCACAAAAAAATATGAATTTTCAAGGTCACGTGAAAAATTTCCGAAGAAAAATGTGCTTATATTTTTCGAAAGTAGGCTCAAAAGAAAGTTGGGGAAACACTGAAGAGAAAGTTGGTTTACGTCAAACCCGATACTTTGAAGTTTTAGTTGGTCAAAATTGATAGCGAACGTTATTTTTGAACATAATTTTGAGAAAATACTGTAGAAAAAATCGAAAAAACGCAAAATTTTCGATAAATTTTTGTTGTCATTGGGTTTTCATGCGTTCAAAACATAAACAAGTTATTGGTGCATTCTTATAGAATATATAACTGCAGAAAATGTAGGAGCCGGGATACCCTTAATTAAACCCATGTACTCAGATCTCAAAAAAGTGAAAACAATAAAAATTTTCAAAAATCATATGGATCACCGCCCTCAGAGTACAATCCTAAATATTTGAAAATGCGAGAATCTGAGGCATTGTTGGTTACCTTCTTAATCTGACCGATGAAATCGCCTATATTCCGCAATCAAGGGTTTTTGATTGGGGCTAATACTTGCCGTTTTTGTATCATTCAACAGTATTTTAGGATTTTGTACTCTGAGGGCGGGTAATACATATGATCATCTCAGAACACGTTAACGCAAATATAATAAATTCATTGTAAAGCTCTAACAATTGTGTATCAGACCAATTATGAAAAATATAATTTTTCTCACTTCAAGGTCAATTTTTTTTATCAGAGAGCATTGAAAAAATGTTTTTTTTAGCGTGAAACCATCATTTGAAAAAAAACTGGGAGGATATTAGTTTCACATATCAATATAAAAAAACCCGCCTTACTATTGGCTACCAAAGGAGTTTTACCACAATAATCTGCGGCATCTATGAAACCGGCGGGAGGTGACTGATTAGCGCCAAGTAAGGCAAATAGCGTCGCATGACTTTTTGATTGGATGAATAAAATCTTCTAATTTTTTAACACATAAAATTATTGAAAATTTCATACTGGTGAAAGCCTTTAAAATTCAATTTTGGGCAAATTTTCATGTGAAAAACTTCTTGTCAATTTTTGAGATTGAAAAAGGTGCTTCGACAAAGTTGCTATATTTCAAAAAGTAAGAGAGGCAAAAAGAAGACTTTAAGCACCAAAAGAAAGAGCATAGTGAAAAACCCAAGTGATGCAAATAACACGTTAATTAGATGATACAGTTATAAAATACGATTTTTTTAAATTCGATGTAGTAATATATTACCAAAATGAGTATGTGGGTTAAATAGATAATGTGCTGATTTGGACCTTTTTCGACGCCGTTTCTCAACAAATCGGCGCAGGTAATGTTTCAAAACTTTTTTAAATTGAAGAACAACACTTTGCGATCATTTCTAAAATCACAGTAATCTGATACAATACCACCTACGCTCACCCAGAGACTTTAAAAAAGTCCTTAAAAAGCAGACCAAAAAGCTATCTCCACCATCAATTTTGAAGACTTTCACTTCCTTTTTTATCGAGGTCATCAGAGCCGCAATACAAAACTTTTGTCTTAGCTTTTTTGATAATTTTTGAATTTTCATGGACACAATTACGAAAAAATGAGTTTTGAAATTTTTGCACAAACGGGGTTTAGAGGCTCCGTAAAAAACTATTTCATCTCTCAATTTTCAAGATAACTTTTCGGTTCATAGTTAAAATGAAAACTAAAGACATTTTGAGAAGCTTATCGAAGCGTTTTTTTTGAAAGTCTGATTTAGCTTCGTTCTCGAGGCATATGAAGTTCAGTATAATTTTCCAATAATTTAAACTCAAAAAATTTAATTTGATGATTTTTTTTTAGTTTTTCTTCATATATTGAAACACTTTTAAGCATTTTGGTGCTTATTTCATCTCTCATCCTGCAACAGAACAACAATTATGACATGTTAAAAATTTTTTTAAATTTTCAAAACTAAATCTAGATGTTTTTTTGATATTGCATCCGTGAACAAATATAAACTTACAAAAAGGCTTCCATAAGAGTTTCGTATTGAGATGACCTCAGAAAAAATGAAGTAAAAATCTCTGAAATTGGGAGAGGGAAAAGCTTTTTAAAAACTTTTTTGAAGTCTTTGTGTATATGTAGGTGGTATAATATCAGATTACTTCAATTTTAAAAATGATCGGAAAGAATTTCTCTTTATGGTTACATTTTTTTAATATCTTCTCTGTTAGTTTGTCGAGAAACGTCGTCGTTAACAGCCTAAATCAACGACATCCACTCCCTCAACTCGTAGACTTTAGAAGTGAGTCTGTACCCAGACTTGATTTCGGCCATCTAGCTACCATCCTAAAAATCGAGCCATATAAGCAAAGGTTCATTATTAACATATATTTTTTATTATATTTAAATACAACTCAGCCAATTTGCTATACAATTGAAATAACAATTCTTTTTTAAACGTATAAAAAGGCATTCAATGGAAATAAGAAAATACAAAGTTGCGAAAATTACCTCCAGTTACACACAAAAATGCTACTAATATATGAATTTAACGTTATTTATATTTTAAACTACGTCATATTAAATTTCAAATGATTGCTACCCTCTGTTTAAAAATAATATATGTTTTCACAAAATTCTCTAGTTAAATGACTCTTAAATTGTTGTGGAATATTTTTTTCTCGTTCAAGGTGAAGGTCAATTTCAAGTTCATTGTATAACTTGAAAGTACCACCAAATAATCGGAAGGTCGACTTTCTCATGAAAATATTAGCAATTATGGGTCAATTATGTACTTAAGGTCACTAGAGACGAAAATGGTCAGATTTCACGGGGAATTTTGCTCTTCTGGCGCCCTTCAGTACATAGTTGACCCATAGTTGCTAATATTTTCATCAAAGAAGTCGACCCTTCGATTCTTTTGAGGTATTTACAGTCTCTAAGATGAAATTTGAAATTGACGATAATTTGATATACGATACACCATTCGGTAATTTTGAAAAGTACTTAATTACGTCAAAACATTTGTTGATGAACTTCAAACGTTTTTTAAGACTTTTTTCTCATTACACCAAAATCCTTATAAAATCACGTGACAAAATAATCCAAAAATAAGGTTTGGAATATGTCATATATTAATTCTTATTTCTTGAACAATAAGACGGTCACTTTGGAAAATATCATTATGCTCAAAACTCTTAAATTCGGTGTTTACTTACTTGAACCAAAACCTTATTTCCTAATTTGAAGGTCACGTGATCGTTTTTGGACTTTGGTGTAATGAAAAACCCTTAAAAACTTCTAAAAAACATCTTCACTTTTTTCAAAAAATGTTTTAAGCAATTTTTGAAAAAAAACAGTACTATTTTGGCCAACCTTATTCCTTGAATATACGGTCACGTGATCATTTTTGGACTATGATGTAATGAAAAAAAACTTAGAATTTTTTTTTGATCACGATCAATGTTTTTTTTGGTAATTTAAAAAATGTTTGCAAAAAATAAGTACTGTAATACAGTATAAATTAAAAAAAACGCACAAACGTCATTTTGTTATAAAGTTTATTGCTAACTTGTGATCTTGTCATTAATGATTAAACGCCGTAAAATGTGATTAAATGGTGAATGCTAGCTGAATGGCCGAAATCAAGTCTACTAGTTAAGTCAAAAAACAAGTTCAAAGTTGCTTCGGCCATCGAGTTGTCCTCTGAGAATTAAGTTTACTATTTGTGGTTAATTTTTTCTTAAATTCCTTTATATAAGCTCCATTTGAAATCTAATGTGCAAAATTATTCTGATTCTTAGAATCCCTTAATTATCTTATAAATTCACCAGTTTCTCAGCAATTCCATGTTCCAAGATATTGATTCTTACCTAAATAAAGATTATTAAATTTCGTGCGATTAGAGGCATCATGCTAAAATAGATTTTCCGGATATGGAAAAATAATCCAAGTTTATTAACGTAATTAATTCATTCGGGTCAAATTCTGGTCGCCAAACTGTTAGGAGTTAATCTTTAAATTGCCGTTTAGAAGAATAATTCGAAAGCGAAAACGTTTTGATTAAAAATTTGGTTAATTTTAAACTTGCGTTTAAATTGGAAACAAAAATGATATTGTGAGGTTTTACAACGATGGTTATTCACCGATGTCGAAAAAGTTTGAAGGTTTTTCCGGAGTTCAAAAAAAGTTTCGTAAATATAATTCAGAGTCGGAGCACCTTTGTTATTGTTCATTTAACTTATTCTAGTCGAACTGTACGATATTATTTGAAACCAATGAATAACAGATATTATTCTTGTGTAGTAGGGTTCAGAACGTCTGACTCATAATTAGCAAGATAATTTTTTTAGCAGATTGTCTGAGATCACGCAAATTTCTAAAATCGAAAACTTTTATACATTTTACTTTAAATTACGTTAAATTTTGTGCTGACGATGCAAATGCACTTTATTCTAAAACACTTGAATGAAGCTTAATTCTAATCAGTTGAAATTCAAACCATTTATAATCAAGGACAATAGGGAAATTTCTTTCAATTTGTTTGCTCATTTCAAAAATATATTTATAGATATATCTTAATTATCAAATTTTGTGTGCTTTTTTGGCCATTGAAAATTATAATAAATGCGCAATTTTCGCGTTAATAGCTCTCTAGCGTCTTCAAACTTCATCGCTTATATTATTTATACATTATTTTATTTTTTGAGGTGTAGCTGATCTTCAAAATTGTGATTTATAAATAATTTTATGAAATAGCTTTATAAAATAAAAATAAGGTTTTTCTAAATCTGAATTCATACATGTATAGACTATACATGTATGAAGTCAAATTTAGAAATACCTTATCTTTATACAGTATAGTACAGTAACGCGATGATAAAATGATATTACAAAATGACACATTAACGAGCTGCAATTCTTAGATACGGCTAACCATCTAAGGCTCAAGTATCAAAAACGTAATTTCGCGCTAAAAAAATAGAAATTTGGATTTCGCGCCAAGTAATTACTGCATTTTCCCCAAAATCTGTTCAACCAAAATATATCTCTCTCATTCTGAAGATGGCTTTTGCCGAAACGTTAAATAAATACTATTTTTAATAGAAAACAAAATAATTTTTTGAATGGCAGGTGCGCGTTTTTGCGAGGACGAAAATCAATCCGAGGTCAGTAGTGTAAGTAAAGCTTATTTCGAAAACTTGTTTTCTATCAAATTTATCCCTGAACATTTCTCAATACGATAAAGGATTAAAGTGAAAAGTAAATTTAAGCAAAATTTCTCATTTCTAAAAGTTAGATAAAAAAATTTAGTTTCAATTTATGTGAATAAATTATGAATTTCCTGCCTATCTCGGCTAAGATAGGCATGTTGTGAGCGATTTGATAAAGTTGACTGAATAAATAGGCCACGATAGATACTCTAGAATTAAGTCGCACAAATTCTAGCTCCTGTTATCCTCTTTGAGATACTGTAGTTGATTGTTTTAGAAAAGTTATTAATTTTAAGGGTGTGGGTTTCGCTGATTTGGACCTTTTACGAAGGTGTTTTTCGATAAACTGACAGAGCTGATATCCCAATTTTTATCTTGGAGAACAACTCTTCGCGATCATTTTGAATTTAACAGTAATCTGATACAATCCCACCTACGCCCACACCTACGCTTTTAATAAGCCTCCTCAAAAAACATTTAGCTTTTATTAATTTTTTGTGAAAGGCTCCAAAGAAGCAACACAAATAATTCGCTAGCGCCCGTTTCTCAAAAATTTGCTTCTGGCGAAATAGAAATTTTTTTTTGAAAAGCTCAGTTTGGGAGGCTTAGTACACAGGTATCTCCTTCACCAGTTTAGGAGATACAGTTTCGGCTCATCCTACATAGACTTGTTCGACAATTCGCTAGAGAGTTTTTTTGAAATTTTGATTCAGCGTTCCTTGGGGGCCATGTCAAGTTTTCATTTTTAGCCTACATTTTAACAAAATGAAGGTTCTTTAAAAATTAAAGTTGATAAAAATACTCCCAAATAATTAAAACACCTACAAGTCCCTCAGATTAGAACATTTTCAAGAGTTTTCATGCTTTTTTAAACTTGGTCTCGCGAATAGGAAAAAACTTATCGCATTTTCAAATTTTTTTTGTTTTTTTGCGTTTTTGTCCGCCAAAAGCAAATTTTCAAGAAACAGGCGCTAGTGAATAATTTGTGTTTCTTCTCTGAAGCCTGACAAAAAAAAATAAAAAATGATGAAAACTGAAGGAGAAAATACTGAGTGTTTTTAGGAGGCTTATTTAAAACGTAGGTGTGGGCGTAGGTGGGATTGTATCAGATTAATGTTATATTCAAAATGATCGCGAAAGGTTTTTCTTCAAGATAAAAAAGTTTTTGGTATATCAGCTCTGTCAGTTTATCGAAAAACACCTTCGTAAAAGGTCCAAATCAGCGACACCCACACCGTTAACAATACAATAAAACTTAATAGAAATTACAGCAGCTACAGGTTTATATTATTGCACGTTTGTTTGAAAGCGAGGACGGTACAAGAGTTTTAAGTAATCTGCTTGTATTTTTTTTCTCAAGAAAAAATTAATTGGTACTTATGAAATTTTTTCAAAATTTTAGATGATCGTTTTTTCAAAAATTTGATTGAAATTTGAGGCCGAGTGCTCTCAAAAGGGATTGTGAACAATCATGTATTTCCGCTAGAAAGCAATACTTTCCAAATATCAATATTGAATCATGTGAAGAACACATTCTTAGATCTAGGGGAAAAAAATGCAAACATTATTTGGGACATCGAACGTTTTCGCGATAATCAGATTTTGCACAAAGTTTTGCCGCTTTTGAGAGGTTATTTTCTATATTCAAATTGAATTGTTAAAAAATTGTATTTATCATTTTAGGATTGACCTTAGGATTGACCTTAGAATTGACCTTAGGATTAACTCATGTACTCGGATCTCCAAAAAAGTGATAAGTTAAAATTTTCAAAAAATCATATGTTTATTTCAGGACACCTTAACGCAAATATAATAAATTCATTTTGGAGCTTTAACAATTTTGTGTCAGACCAAATATGAAAAATATAATTTTTCACATTTCAAGGTCAATTTTTTTCATCAGAGAGCATTGAAAAATTATTTTTTTGGCGTGAAACCACAATTTGAAGAAAAATTTGGGTGATATTAGTTTCACATATCAAAATAAAAATACCGCCTTAAAGTTAAACAATCTGCGGCGACTATTAAACCGACGGGAGCTGATTGAACAGCGCAGAGTTAGACAAATAGCGTCGCATGACTTTTTGATTGGGTGGATAAGATCTTTTTATTTTTTTACACATGAAACTATTGAAAATTTCATTCCAACAAAATTTTTAAAATTCAATTTTGAACAATTTTTCATGTCAAAAACTTCATGTCAATTTTTGAGAAAGAAAAGGATGCTTCGACAAGGTTGTTATATTTAAAAAGTGAGAAAGATAAAGAGAAGATTTTAGCATCAAAAAATAAAGCATAGTGAAAAACCCAAGAAATGTAAAGTACACGTCAATTGGATAATACAGCTATAAAATACGATTTTTCGAAAGCCAGACTGGCCAGATAAGGCTAAACTGAGTATGTGGGTTAATCCATTTTTAGCCCCAGAATTACAAATTTATTTCGAAAATTTTATTAATTATTTGGAAAAATGGTATTTTTCTGAATTTTCAATCTTCAAAAAAAATGATTGGACCTACCATTTTAAAATAGTTGATATTTTGAATAATTCACTCAATAAAAATAGAAAAAATTCTACAACAAATGCGATTGAAAGCATCAATTTCCAATTGAAACGGTCTTGTACCTATGGTAAAATTAGTTTCAATGCAGCATGTGAAATTTAAGTGCAATTCAAATATTCATATCGATCTCAATTTGAAGAAAAAGTCCCGAGATTGAATTTGAATCGACGAAAACTACAAGCTCTAGAAAACAACCGGAAAAATGCAAATTTCAACTGAGTATTTGCGTCTATCTACTGATGAAAAATCTATTAATTCCCTACAATATTTTATTTAAATTTTGCTTAAAAAATCTGTTGGCTTTCTACTCAATGTGGGTCGTCAACGATTTAGTTGAAAAAATGCGTTAGAAATAACGCACCTTTGATTTTTCTCACTATTTATTTCTTTAAAAATTATTTGATCATCTGTTATATTTTTATGTATATTATTTCTCCGAAAAATTCTGTTAAAAAATTGTATTTAACACGACTAAATAATCTGTGTTTATTATCTCAAAAATGAAATGTCTCTATCACCTTAGCAGAAGTTAACCTTCATTTTCAATCCACGCTCGAGAAAAATAACAATAGAATAAAATTGTTTTACCCCCACGTATTCTTAATTAAAGAAACATACCTCCTTTTTAGAAAACCATTTCCCCGCAACTGCATTGGAACAATGAATTGTATTAGTAATTCAATATTCTTAGCATTTAATATTAATCTTTTTAATTAAAATTACTCAGAAGTCTTAAGTTGGTACCGTTATGGCCATAATGTTATATAGAAATTTTATTATACGGCCTAATTCGGTTCATATAATTTACTGATTTATTTCAAGATTAGATTGAAATTGACGCCAAATTAAACGTTTTAAGTTAAAATTTACAGCGGATTTTGAAACTAAACAAAGTTACGTATCAATTTCGAGTTATTTTTTCGTGGAAACTGACTTTATCTTTAACGTGTACTAGATGCAAGTTTACTCCGCTTACGTCACAAACTTAGAATTAAAAAATTTCGGGAAGTTAATATGTAAGCTAAAAGTTCTTCTTCTCTTCTGCTTATCAGATAAGCGTGATAGGTGGTTAGATTTCCAAAAAAACTTTCTGTAAACACGAAATCAGTTTCAAGGTAGCTGTGCGATTAAGACATATGGTTTGATAGGCTATCAATTTTTAAATTCATTTTTCAACTGACCATGAATTGTAATCATATTTTATTCGGTGAAACTGAATGTATTTGTTAATTTAAGAATGTGATTTTGATAAATCCGTTGTTGTATGAGGGTAGTTAATATTTTTAATTATGCTTCGAATTGTGTTTGACTCTGGTAAGACGAAATTCCAAGCTCACTCAGTAAAAGAAAACTCGATAGCTATCGCATATATCGACAATTGTCTCATAACTTTAATTAAAAAACCCTTCCACATATCATATCTTTTGATCTATTAATGCTAGGAAGCTAATTTTTACCGCATTCGGTTTTTTGAAATTTTTTTTTTAAAAAATTTGGATTTATTTCGAGTATTTTTTTCGTAATTATGCTGTATGATTTGCAGATCGTATCAGATTTTTTTTGCATTAGTTTACACGTTATTTAAGCTGTAACCCTTGGACTCATTTGAGGTTTTAAAACGTCTCAAAAGAGGAGAATTAGCGCTTTAAATAACAAAATCAGCAAAATCCTAAATAGAGTTTGCTCCAAGAAGTTCAAAAATCTAACTAAAAATTATTTTCGATGATCCGTTCAAAAGTTATTTCTTCTTACTTTTTCGGCCAATTTCTCAAGAAAAACCTTTGCTCGCTAATTTTTTAATCTTGTCAAACTGCAGAAATTTTCTGAGGAGATCAGTTTTTAGGAAAGTCTTTGGAGAATCTGTCATTCAAATAATAATGACTTTACTGTTGCTAGAACTCTTTTTTTTTTCGCGAGTGATTTCTAAAAAAACAGAGAAAATGGAAAAATTCAAGGCTTTGACAAGAAGGCTAAAAACGTTATTTTCGTTGCTTATTTACGTACCCTTGAAAAGTTTATTTTAGCAATCTGATTAATTATTCTGAAATTTTTGGCCTTCTGCTTATATAAAAATTTAAAATGAGATAAATCTCATGTCTGGTTATCACACTATAAGCGCTCAAAGTTGAACCTGAAATGAGGTTTTGTGTCTCCACTGAAGTTTTTTTTCGAACGTCCAAGGGTTAAGAAAAAAATAAGCAAACATTTATTTTACGAAAAAAAATTAAAAATTTTTTCAAAAACGGACACATTTGGGATGTCAAACGGGGACCAAAATTTGAGCGCGCCGTATTAAATAACTAAAAAAGATCTTGAAAAACGCTTTCCGACGATTTACCTTCATCCACTTTCAAAAATTGCTGTTTTTAGAAAAAATATTAAATCAGTTCTCTAAATGATGTTGTACTGACGAAAAATATGCCAAAAACAGCCATTTTAAGGGAGTGAGCGTCGATAATTACGCTGTGTTTTTGAAGTTTTCAAGTGCAGTTTCTGAGAAACTTAGTACAAATTAGAAAAGTTTCCTATTATTTTTTTAATATGTAAGATAACTTTTCAAAATTTCGGCAGTACCACTCAGATCATCAGATTATTCAACCTACGCTCATAAAATGATATTTAGTAGGCCTCCCAAAACGCACGAAAAAACCTACTCCTCACTCATTTCACATGAGATTTGTTTCTAATTTGATATGCGGGCTTAATATATGAATACAAAATCACTCTAGAGCCGGTTTTATTTAATTTATGCCCCCAAGTGGCCAATTTTTTTTAATTCATGCTTCAAATGAATGAAAAAGCCTAGTAATGAGGGCTCTAATGGACATTTTTTGGAAATGTTGTCTTTGGCTCTCTAAAAATGCTTGTGAATTTAAGATTTTTTCCAAAATTTTACTAATATTTTTCAAAAATACAATGGAAAATTGAATTTAAACCTTTTTTAGGGAAATATTTAGAGCTCAAAGTGTTTATTCGCAAAATTGAAACTTATAAAACATTTCCAGATCGAAATTAGTACCTTTCATTCTAAATCTTCTTAAATTTTACCTTTAATTTCAACCTCCGAAAAACCGACTTTTCGTTAAAAAATCTCAAAACCAAAAAAAAAACTTATGAGTAAAAAAACTTGGCAGAAAATTTTCTACAGCGTGAGTCTTTTCGATTTCTCCGTTTTTTACCAAGGCGGCTAGACAGCCAAAATATTAAGCAAAGTATAAGCAATTTTGGCTGTCTACCCGCCTGGGTAAAAAAACGGAGAAATCGAAAAGACTCACCCTGTACAAAATGGCTTAATCAAAAAGTATTATACTTGAAGCTGAGATATTGACGCCAACTCCCTGAACGTGTAATTTTATATTTTCAAATCAAAATCAAGGAAAATTTATATTTGAAAACATTGTATTGACTTTCGCGCGCTGTTTGACTACTTTGTTTGTTTACTTTTCGCGGCAAACCTCGGGGCGAGATTCTCGCTTCCTGAAATGACGTGCGTTTCGGGCTGCACCGCTCTCTGGTATTTGTACTGTACGGGAAATTTGCCTAAAATTGTTTGAAATGTACTTTAAAATAAACCTTAATTCTCACCCAATAGATTCAGATTGATTTTTTCCTATTCTAAAAAGCCGCGGCTTCAAATGTTCATTCTTTTTTGAGATATATTATATGCTTTTTTTTAGTAAAACTAATATTTTTTTTAAGCTTTCGATTTATTACAATCATTTTCGAAACAAGGTTTTTAACAGTAAAATTATTTTCGCAAGATTCGCATCTGAGTAATTTAGCAATAGTGGGGCTCGAAAATATTCAAATATTCGTTAATTTGAATGTGACGAATAGCATCCGGATAAAGTGGATCAAAAATAGATTACTGGTATTTTAACTTTCTTCACCATTCTTACTCTAAATCACGGTTAGCCATCTTCAAAACGGTAAATCAGTTCCGAATCGATATTTCTCAAAAGATTACATAATATCATTAGACAAGTCCTTTAGATCTGGGCGGTACTACCTGGACTATACTTTGTGAAAGCCACGTAAAAAAAATACGATCAGTTCTAATCATTAGGCCTAAAACCTAAATATCAGAAATTGCATGGTGCAAATTGGACACAGATAAAGGGAGGGCGCTTTTGGAACAACTGCCTTTATTAAAGCAATCGTTTATCAACAGGTGTGCTTAAGGGGGTACTGGAACAGAGTATTCGCGATAAAATAATAAGCCATACAGAGCTTTCAGGATACTAGTTCGATTTCTAGAACTATCTTTTAGCTTGTAAAAACAAAATGTCTTTTTTTTTGTATGTACTTTAAGGTTTTATGTTAAAATTAGCTCCAAGTTTGACATAACGTGTGACAGTAGTAGGCCAAACTTTATCTCGAGCATATTTTCATATTTCGCTATATTTTTCGTAGAAAATGGAAAAACAACTGTTTTTAGCGATCATATGTCGGAAAAACCTTTTTCTCCTACGAAAAATTATAAAAAATTTTCAAAAATTATTTAAAGGTAGCTCACACAAATACAAAATTTAAACTAAAGCACTTTTTGCGATTTCGACTTCAAAGTCGAAATATGATTTTTTAATGAACCATTAAAAAATTTTTGAAAAAAATTAGCTTCAATTCATGAATACACAAAATTGTACTAAAAGAACCCTACCCAGATAAAGATAATTTGGTGAATGACAATGATTTAACTTTTTATGGCAAGGACCTTCGGTACGCAAAAATACACATTCATGCACACAAAAATATGATTTATTTGGAAGAATGATCAATTTCACATGCAAAAACCGTTAAAAATGACGACCTTGAACACTTATAAGAGCTTTAATCCTGTTTTAAAAATTAAAATGGTCAATTCTAACAAAAATTCGATGATCCTTTAAATGAATTCAGCCGCAACTATTTAAAGTCAACAAACTCTCTTACCGTGAAAAAGTGTTTTAATCTCCTTTTGTCACTTTGAAATTCACTTAAAATTCGAAGAATTTGATGTTCAAATTGTTTAACTTTTCAACGTCATCATACATGTAAATGATAGAAATTTTGTTTGAGACTATAAATTTAAAAGACTTTACAATAAATTAGGAAGGCCAAAACTTTATTTTTGCTTAACATTTTTTTAGTTATTTTTATTGTAGCCCTTGAAAAAATATTACGTTCAGTACAAATTTTTTTTATATATTGTCAGCTAAGTCAATTTTGAAAATTATTTTGTACTGAATGTTATATTTTTTTCAAGGGCTACAATTTGAAAATAATTAAAAAAAATTTTAACAAATTTTTTTTTGCCGTTCCTTCCTTACTTTGCTGAGACTTTTACTCAGATTACCTCTGTCTTTTTTCTACTTCTCTACCCAGATGCTGTTTTTAGCTCTTAAAATCAAGGAAATTTCATTAATTTTTTGATTAAAGAGTCTGTTTTCGGCTTAACTTTCTAGATTTGTGAATTTTGCAAACGTAAATAAAGACAATAAATTTGTTTTTTTGTCGAATTATTTGAAAAATTTAGTTTCCAGAAAAGTATACGCTATAAAATTGGAATACAAATTTTCAAAATTTTGGCGGATTCCTCCTGAAAATCACACAAAGGTGGTAAGATGATTTCAAAATTTTGGACGTTTTCCGAGAAAATTTTTAAGATGCTATGAGTATCAGTGTAAATTAATAATACAAATAAATGGTAATACCTAGGGTCATACATGGGGATGAAATCGACTTTTGATACAAGACATTGATAAAGGAATGAAAGTAGTTGACTTGTGCAGAATTTTTAGGAAATTTTTTTGGAAATGAAAAAAAATTTCAGGGTGACTTTCCGCGGTAAATTGACTTTTTAAAATTCAAATTGGCGATTTGGGTAGCCTCTTATAAGAGCTCAATCGGCTAGTTATGCTAACCAGATAGCTCTTTGAATTCAACGTCGAACATATGAGAAAAATAATTTAGTCTCGAGTGGCTCAAAAAAAAATTCATTGTCAGATTCTGACAGTCAGAATCATTTTTTTCGAGACGGTTTCATCCCATAAGCCTAAATAATTATTTCTTGTATCGTTAGTTTTGCAGATAGTCTTCCTGAGTATGAACCTACTAATGCCTCCTTGAATTTGCGGGGAAAAGTGGGTGCGCCACGAAGCTAAATTTATGCGATCCTTAGTTTGTGTTGTGATTTTTTAGAAGAAAACTTCCAAATTCGTGTCCCGTGAGAAAAATTAAGTTATTTTCAGCGATTTTTAAGATCTTTTATTCAAATCTTATTTTTGCAATACAGTATTTTTCAGGGTGAAATCTGTGACAAACCCGATCGGCGTTAGTTTTATTTTATGTCATGATTTAGAGAAAAGCTAATACTATTAAAAAATTCATGGTGAGATTTAAAAAAGAAACGGGAACGTACATTATAGTTAATTGAACTACAAATTGAATAAATTAACTTTTCCAAAACCTGTTTTTTCTTCTTGACATAAATAGGTCTGCTATTTTGCAAAATGGAACAAATCCATTATTAAAAAGTGTGTTTTCAAAAGTGAGTTAATTTGGCATTTTCTTTAAATGTTTCGTAAACAATATCGACACTCAGTTAAAGACCACTAAGTAGTAATATACACGAGAACAACTTAAATCATCTTTCAAAAATTTGCGGAACACTTTGCAAAATCTGTGAAAGACAACGTGCAAAAATCAGTACGGAAAAGTCCTTATTCCTAAAGGACTTTAATATCAGTCAGCAGGGTTTCAAATGTGAGTTCACAGTATTTTTGTCTCAGGTTAAACTTCGCAAGGTCAAATCTATAAATTAAAAGTCATAAGGTTACAAATATGCCTATAGTTTCCTGATCTCGTGTGTAGTAGTTTTTGTATTTAACTGGTATGCTCAGAAATTCAAAACATCGACCTACTCAGATGGTGGTAGTTTTCTACCACCTAACTTTGAAAAATCATATTTGTCTTCCTGAACTAGTTATGATAGACATAGTAGACTCATTTTAAAGCTCAAACTAATTTGTATTAAGGGGGTACTCAACGGCTTTTGATATTGTAGATCGGGGCTCAGAAAAAAACGGTACAAGATATAGAAGTTCTGAAAATCCTGATATGCAGATCTATCTTTCTGCTCTCGAATATAAGTGAAAAAAGTTTTTTGAGCATAATAGCACCAGGTGGCCGGAGAGTTCTAGAACACTAATTTTGTCTTTTATGTATTTTCTCTCAAAAACGGTTTGATGGAAATTAATCAAATTTTGTATGAATAACGGGTTGTAATTCGTCTATAATTACCAGAATTTTTTTTTGAAATTATAAACAGGCTTGTTTTAAAATAAAAAAATGTTATTTTGTGAAATTTTACAATTTGGAGCTTGATTTTCTCAAAAACAGCTCGTTACATTTTTTTTTAAATTCAGCATTAGTCGGATAAACTTGTCTACTTAATTTCCGGTGGAATACTTTTTTTCGATTTATGCTCCTATAAACAGAGAATTGCGTTTTACGTCAACCAGATGTCAATTTTTTAGATTTCTTGAAAAATTAAGAGAATCAGATTAACTATTCCAAACTAAACCAAAATTTTCTCAAAATCAGCTCGGTATTTTTTTTTAATTAAGTGTTAGTCGGAGAAACATGTCTTCTCAATTTCTGATGAAAAACGTTTTTTAGATATTTTTTTCAAGTTTTTAAGATCTATGCTCCTATTAATAGAAAATTGCATTTTAGTTATACCGGAAGTCAATTTTCAAAGTTTTCAGAAAACAATTTTCATCCGATTCTTCCAAAAGTACCCTCAAATTGTTGCTACTGCCAAACTGAACAAAAAGCTGTTACAAAAAACTGTAATCAATTATACTTATTTTGAACATTTTTCATCAAAATTAAGGTTTATAGATTAAAGGGTTATACATTTTTTAAGAACTAAGAAGAAAACTAGTAAATTTTCGAGTTGCTATCTTATAAATGTAGTCAAACATTGAGCAGCACACGTGCGTTCTAAGCAAAAACGTTGCGCGAAAATAGTTGCATGAATCTGAGGATTAACAGTCGGGTAAATGACAAAAGTTATAACATAAAACTCATATGTTCTCACTTGAATCGGCTACAAATAATTCGCATATATCAGCGGAAATTTTTTGGGAAAAAATCAAACCATTTACCAAAAAAACGTTATTGAGTCATTGAAAAAAAAATGCCAAAATTTAACTATGGAATCCCCTCTAATTTTTAGATTTTCGAGGCAGATTGACAAATTTGATATAATAATTTACTCTTTTGTGCATAGTTCAGTATTAAACATGCATCCAGAATTAACAAAAAATCTATTTTTTAAAGATCCAAATTCATTAGATAAGGCAACTCTGGAGAAAATTTAAGCAAAATTGGGCGATCACCCCTTAAATCAACTCCAATACGCATGAGGGTTTAAGCGCGGGTTAACGTGGAGCCAATAATTAACGCGTGAGGGAACCCGCACAAAATCTTATACCCCTCATCCCTATTTTATTGGACGTTTGATCTGGAAATGCAAATGACAAAATCAAACTTTGTTTTCGATCGGCGCGTACTAAGGAAATCATTATTGTTGTTGAATGAATAAATTGATCAATAGAACTTATTATTAATATTTGAGCATTGAACCTGTCAGAATTTGTGTCAAAAATAGAATTTTCGGCAAAAATTTAAAAATTGAGGAAAATTGAAACGGGGGAATCGGACGTTATCGAACCGGACGTTATTCGATGCACAACAGTAAGCTTCAGTTTTGGCATCAGGTTGGATCCAATTATTTTGCAAAATTATTTTGACCACAAATAGTTCGGTTAAACTTTAAATGTCATTTCATTGGCTAGCATCATAATCTCACCAAAGCGTTACAAATCATCATTTTATCAATTTCATCGAATTTTCCCGAAGCGACTGTGATCCGCACGATTATACTCAGTAGATTTGAATAATTAGTCTTTAAGAGGGTGGCCGGGCGGTTGAATTAAGGGAGTGTGTATAAAATGTTTATGATATCGTCACTTATTCAAAAGGAACGCCTTTTCAGTTCGAAGAAAGGTGGCAAGAACCATCTAAATAGAGAATCTAACTCTGGGCCAAGTGAATACGAGAAGCAGCGTGTAATACACTGAAGACGGTGCCGCAAATCGACAAATCTGCTCGAATTTTTTGCTCATTATGGGTCATTACTACCTACGCATAGGGACCTTTGGATCAATATATTGTATAATTGACCATATTTTTTTTACATTCATGCATAAAATGACCCTCACGATGTGATTAAGGGTACGGACGATGATACCGAAGTGTTAATGTTCAGTAGTTCTAACGTAAAATATATGACTAGTTATAACAATTTTTTCAATTTTAAGACGAATATTTCGCAAGAAGTTGATAGAAAACTGAAAATAAAACTGAAAACCGGTTTTAAAATAAATATATATATAAATTTTTTTTTATTACTATAGTATATATATTTTTCAAAACCAAAGTCCTTTTCAGTAGTTAATAGGGTGTCCTAACCGTTTACATTCTGGATTTTTGGAAACGACTTATCCGATTAAGTTTTTAGAGAGCGCAAAATGACCACACATTTTCAAAGAAAATCGAAAACAAATTCGTCTAAATCGAACCCTTTTTCCATTTTTTGTCAACTTATAATTAATCAAATGTTTTTGAAAAAAATGGTCCGATTTGAATCATTATTTTGTTTTATTTTTTCTGAATAAGTGTGGTCATTTTGAGCTTTCTTAGGTTGCCTCTCTAGATAGTCTATCTTAGAATTAAATCAGATGAGTCGTTTCCAAAAGCCGAATTACAAAAAGTTGGACACCCTATTTACTACTGAGAAGCACTTTGGTTGGGAAAAGGATATCTGTATATCAAAAAAATCCCTATTTTTTTTTGCTATTTTTTTATAATTTTTTTAACTTCGCTCAAAATTTTTATTCTCTGCTACATGGAAAACAATTAATTAAACAAGAAAAGAAAAAAAATTCTGCTCAATTTACGACACACAATTTTTCTGTTCACCAATAAAATTTTTTAAAAGACAACTATTCTTGTCGGTTAAGACTAATATTAAGGGCATCGGTGCTTAGAGACCGGTGCAACCGAATAGCCCTTGAGTTTTTTGGCGCATGCAATAGCAGAGAGCAATTAGTGAGAATATCAGCGCTGTAGCTACGGATTGAGGCGCGAGTGCGAGATTTGCGGGAAATGAAATAAGGGTACGAAATTATTACGAAAATGTGCAAAATTGTAAAAAGAGAACCGCCGTTTTCTGTCATTAAAAATTTTGACATGAAAATCGGCAAAACAGCTTTTATTTCAAAACAGCTTTCACTAAAAATCGTTCCCCTAGTCGACCACTGTATATCCTATTCCGAGTACTGTAGATCAAAATTGCCTAGGTAAAAATACAAACCAATTGTGTGTTCAATTCAGGGATTTGATTGGTTGGTTGGCCCGTCTCACTCTCGTTTGTATTTGGTTTGTATTTTTACCTTGTAATTGGTTTGTATTTTTACCTAGGCATTTTTGATCTACTGTACTCGGAATAGGATATAAAACTACGTTTTTGTCAGTAATCCCACACAAATAAAATGAGTGGAAATATTCCATATATCGAGTGTCTGACGACTGATTGTGGGACCAGGAAAAATTCCTTTTTGATGCATTTGACATTGATAATTCTCACGTTTTCTATTTCAAAGAGGACCATAAATATTTTCAGTACCATATTAATAATGTTAATAAAAAATCTATTAACTCAAATTGCATGTATAAAAAATTGAAAAAAATGTCCTGCTACAGTCAATCTAGTCCCTAATAACCCAAATTCGATAAAAAGCATAAAAACCGAAAAAGGCGCTTTAAAATATGCCTTAAATGAAGAAGTACCCTTGAATAAAAAATCGGGACAGGATTGGTCAATAAAACCCGATTCTGGCAAAGGTGATCACAGTGCCTACTGTACAATTCAAGTACCACTTGCTAAGCGGCTGAGGATGGAAGATATCGATGAAGATTCTTCAACTTCAGTGCTAATTCGTAAGCACAATAGACAATGGTGCCGTTTTGGTCCTGGTGCACCTTTAGCCCGTGCTTTCTGACATAAACAAACTCGAACTGCAATTATCCAAAAAACTTGCCAAATTTTACATGTTGAAAATGCTTGGAATATGACCCAATCCGGTGGTGCACGTCTTTTGGAGAAAATTTCCGATTCGAAAAACGACAAAAAAATCAAGAAATTATTATCTTTCAAAACTGTATAAAGCAGGTGAGGGTGAAGTTGATCCCTCATTTTTAATTGTACAAGAGACCTGTTCTGAAACTCTTACTGCTTTTGATATGAAATACATAAATGTATACCGTCGAACAAAAAATATGATTCCGATCTATCTCGAATCGGAATTAAATTTTTTAAATCACGAAAATATTTTCGTCGATGGTACCTTCTCTGTTTGTCGTAATGTTAAGTTTAATCAAAATTCGACTAACACAAAAACGTTAATAAACCATATATTATATTTGCAACCCAATTTTTAACAAAAACGTTTAGTTACCCATTTCTTAAATATTTAATGATCAAACGATCAAAAATTAATTATGTTCAAATTTCAACTTTTCATTGTGACGCGGAAATTGCTTTTATCCGTGCCGCAAAATTTGTATTTCCAACTTGTCAAATAATGTTGTGTTCAGTACATTTAATTCGAACTTTCCAGAAAAATTATGTAAAAAAAGTTTCTGGAAATTTTTATGGTCACCCGATTTTACTGCATGTATGGAAAGTTCTTTGTGGCTCTATTTTTATGGACTCGAAAAAATGCCTTATTTTTTGTTCAAATTTTGTTTGAATCATTTGTTTCAAATCAACGAAAAACACTCTTACAAATGGCCACTTTAACTTTTCGCGTAGATGACCACATATTTTTGTATGTTCTTTGAAAAATCATATGACATGGTTTTGTGATTTTTGGTCAAAAATATTTGGAAATATTTTGAAAATTTTCCTCATTTCTTGTTCAAAAATTTTCAAATTAATTTTTCTGAAATCACCGGCTAAAAATATTGCGAATTTCACCTTTTATTTATTTCAAATATGCCCTCGTTTTGTTTCTTCGCTCTGGTTCATACTGTTGATCATAATTTTTGCAACGAAACTACGGTTTGGAAGGAATAAAAAAAAAATTTCTCTAGAACTTGAATTGTCACCAAATTGTCAAGCCGTCCTGTACACCGAATTTCATTTTTTTCATTCATCTCATGAAAAAAAATATTTTTTTTGATGTGCCAAAATTTCGTTTTTTTTGGAAATTTTCAATTTCGACGTAGAAATCATATTAAAACAAATAAAATAAATGTAATTCGGTGTACAAGACCGTATTTTTTGGTTACTAATTTGATAAAAATAAAAAAATTAATTTTGACGCCTTCAACCAAAATGTCCCGTTTTTTTGAGTGTCTTTTTAAAAGACGATTTACAAAGTAAAAATTATTGATCGGAAAAATAAGATTAAACGAAGTAAGCTCAAAGGTGGCATCTTTTATTCGAAAATCATTTTGTTTGAAAATTTCGAAGTGGTTAAAAGTTTACCATCAAGAGAACGAAAATTGAAAAAGTGCAAATCTGTCTCTAAGCATCGATGTCCTTAATATACAATAGTTATTTCCGACAAGGAAATGAAATTATATAAATTATACTATCAAATAATTTAAAAACACAGCCATTCTTCTTGGTAAATAGATTGACCTACTGTGTTTTCTAAGTTTGAATACATGGCCTTCAAAAAAGTATATACTCTTTGTTTTAACATGGTTTTGAACTTTCGATATCCTTTTCCCAACGGAACTCCATCTCAAAAACGTTTACTATCTCTATAGCGCGTGTTCGAATCCCACTGATGTTGTCTAAGTGATTATCTTAGTGATTGCTTGAGTGATTACACACCGATAAAATTTGGCGGTCCAATTATCAATACCCTTGCCCATAATCATACTCAAGACAATCACTCAGACAATATTAGTGGGATTCGAACACGCGCTATAGAGATAGTAAACGTTTTTGAGATGGAGTTCCGTTGGGAAAAGGATATTGAACATCATCGCAGAAACAGCGAGAAAACATGCCTTTATAATTAAAGGATAATTTTTCGGTCGGAAATTTCTTTAGAATTGCAGAAAAAATAAGACGAAACGTATTAAAAAATTGAAAAACATACATTTTCGAATATATTTGCCAACATGTACAATTATTTTCACACCGTTTATTTAATATCGCGATAAAGAAAAAAAAGTCGAAATTAAATTCTGGTGGTTAGATGGTTGTAAAAAATTAATATTATTTTAGCGTAGCATCTTGACTAACGCGAATTTCTAAAAGTTCTTTTTTCTTATTTTTTATTCTGATTAAACGCAAAACGGTAGAAGTTGTTTCAGGTGGAAAATGGGTCTCAGAACCACAATTACGACCGAACTGATCTATTAGAATCGTTATCACCGCACATATGGTAAAATAACGCGGTTCACCAATTTAATTTATCAACAAAAGATAGTTCAAGTTCTAAAAAAAAAACAATTTTTTTGTTTTAAATGGTTCACAAATTATTATCTAAATACAGTGGGGCTTCTCTAACTGAACGAAACTGTATTGACACCAGTGAACGATGAATTAGCATCTTAAATGCGTACATTGGTGGACTATTTATTCGAAAACCGCACAAAGTTTTTTTTTCTAGTCAGAGATGTGCAAGTTAAAGAGACCCCACTGTACTAAAATGAGTATTTTAATTTGAAAAGACTGTACCCAGGAGTCGGAACAAAATTTTAAAATTTCTGTCCTGTCCTCTCGTGTTTCCGAGAAAATTTTAGATAGATATTATAATTTCTAATAATTCATCCTCTGCAACTTTTCGCATTATCATTGATGATAATTTATCAAGCTGTTTTAAAGAAAATGATTTTACAGTTTCAAGCAGGGATCGGCATGATTGAATCGGATCGATACCATACAATCTCATTTTTATTTTACTCCCCTAGATACAATACGATCCAGTTTTAATTTCGACCCCCCTAGATACAATACGATCCAGTTTTCAAATCACCCCTCTAGATACGATACAATCCAGTTTTAATTTCGACCTCCTAGATACGATACGATCCAGTTTTAATTTTTCAAATGCTGATCCCTGGTTTCAAGCCCACAAAAAATACAAAGATATTATTATTTTGAAACTTTTGTTCTTAGCCACTAACTGTCATGGAAATATCCCTTTAACACCTTTTGCTTAATCTAAGAGATGTGGGTTAAGGGAGCCAATCCTAACACTCCTAGACCCCTCCTAGCCACTCATGAGGGTGCTTTTCAGCCCACATCTCTCAGATTAAGCAAAAGGTGTTACAGGGATATCCCTTTATCACCTTTTGATTAGAATGCGTAGCCACTACTCCTTTTAACGTGTGATTTTAACGTTGTGGCTACGCATTCTAACCAAAAGGTGATAAAGGGATATAGGCAAACCCCAGTACCTTTTGACGGAAAACTGATGTTACATCAGTGATTTTTCAAAGAAACAGTGCTTGAAAAATTTTTCTACCTGACTTAATATTTGACTCATTTAAGCTTTAAAACTACAGACAAAAAATGACGTTTTAAGCAGGTTATAAGGATTATGTGCTTTACAAAGGGATGCATTTAAAAGGTTTTTAAGGCGTATCGACTGTTTTTTACGTAAAATTAAGGAAAAGCTCTCATATTGCGATTGTCTTCCGTGAAAACTTATAGAATAGGTGTTAAATACCCACAAAGTACATGTGAGATAAATGGTTCTTACATTTTTGAGCAATTTGAAAAAAAGTGTGCATTCTGACTTAGTTTACCATGGATTTTAAAAGACAGTAAAAACCGATAGCTTAAATGCGATTATGGATTTTTTTTACAAATTTTCACTATGCCGTAGACAATTTAATCCTATAAACTTACCCAGTCTAATGAGCATATCATAATAGGGGCGGATCTTTTTATTTACAGTCAGTTAACTTTCGTTTTAACAATCGTAGACAATTTAGACATAATGTTGCCAAATTGTCCACGAAAAAATGCAAATTATAAACAATTTATATCAATGCTATAAATATCAAGAGTTTCTGTTTCAACAACCCTTTCTAAGTTCAACACAAACGTGAAGGCTGTCTTTATGCTCGTTTTTAGATGCACATATTTATTCTAGAGTCAAGGAGTTTAACCTGGCAAGGCTGTTTCCTAAATTTGAGAAAAAACACCTAAGAAACTCTGAAAAGGTTTGTCCTTTCATTATCTTATTTTAGAAAAAAAAAGTTGGCGGTAAAAGATCAAATAGTAGATGGCTAAAAATTGAAAATTTCAATTTTATAAACATGAAGAAGAAGTTTGTTTTGAAAAAAATGCTGATATTCTTGCTGGCAATTAAATTTTGCGTTTCTTACAATACTTTTTCAAAATGAAAAAACAAAGTTCAGAATAACTTATTTTGAAATTGGCCATTTTTTAAGAAAAATTCTCGTTTTTTGTATTTTCTCGACAAATTTTCATCGAAAAAAATTATCAAATTTACTTTTGGTTATAAATTTCGCTAAAATTTACATCAAAATCATATTTATTTGAAAATATTTTACTGCGAGAAAGATATAAAATGTCGATTTTTGGCGTTTTACTATTGTGGCCCTTAACTGCTTACCTAAAAAAAATGATTCAAAATTATTATTCCAAATTTTATTTAAAAAAAAAGATAAAAAGCCACACAACTAGTAGGATGATTGAGTCAGAGTAAGGACGACTTTGAATGTCTTTAAATGACCCAAATTTATGATTAATAAAAATGATCTAAAACTTTCTAACGTATCTAGACCAGGGGTCGGCACATCTAAAACAAATTTCGGATCGTATCTGGATAAGTCGATTTTTGAAAAAAATGGATCGGATCAGATGACCCAAAAAAAGATTAGATCGGGTCGGGATCGGATCGGATGACCCAAAAAAGATTGAATCGGATCGGGAAACCGATCCGATCTACCGATCCAAACCAATTGTGCCGACCCCTGATCTAGACATGGAATATTTTGACGGTGCATTGATTCTGGACTAAGTCCAGAATGGAAAGTTCAAAGACCGCATACCCCCAGGATCCCACTTTTCGACGTTTAAATATGTAATATATTTAATTGTTTTATTGAACCTCATCATTCTTGACCAAATAATGGGAAGCTAAAACCCGCTTGAAAATACCCTAATTATTTGGTCATTTGGTCGATCAATTACTTCGGAACGTCATCCAACAGTTGAAAAATTTAATTTAATATATACATTAATGTATAATTATCTGAAAATAAACACTGTCCTCCAATCTGGTGCATAAGGAAAAAGTTTTGAGCTGAATGTCAAGACGAGACACGAGAATAAACGACTACTAATCAAAATTCTGACATTTCTGCAGAAACTACTCAATAAGCTCCAAACAATGTATTTTTGCCATGTTTATGCATCTTACTTATTTTTCTAAAAAATCTTCAAAAATTGAACTCTTGAGAAAAAAAATTAAATGTCAAAATATCAATTTAACAAATTACTAGAGCCAAAGAAAATAAAGTGCTGCATAAACCGATTCGGTTAACTTTATAACCTATTAGATTAAAATGATGACATTTTCTGCATTTTTATAGCGATAATGTTGTTTTTGTAAAATTTTGTTAACTAACGTTGTTGGTTAACGTCACCGTAGAGGAGTAGTAGCTGATGATTTGTGCAGTTATATTTTGCAAAATGTTAAAAAAATAACTTTTGTTTCATTTTTGGAAACCAAGCATTAGGAAATAATATCTACAAGTTAAAAAACCGACAGTGACTTATTTTGTTTAAAACTGAGAATTATTGAAACGGAATAAGAAGTCATAAACGATATAAAGTGTGTTAAAGAAAATTAACGTTTTTGTGACAAAATTGACATTGACCATGTGTCAAAAATCGTAATCAGCAAGTTCCACGTAGTTACAATATTTATAAAGACTAATTAAATGAAAATGACGATGAGATTATTAAACTGAGTATATTTATAACGGAATTGTATCGTATAGAAAATCATTTCCGAGAATTATGTACTCAGTTACACGTGGTTACAGCTACAAGTATCAGCCCCGGACAATTGTGCCGAAAAAAAGTTTGCTAAAAATGTCTTTAAAGACTAATTTGGCATTAAAATACTATTCGTCGTGGTCTGATGGTGATCGTATGTTGCTGAAAAACTCTGTACTGTGGTGGCTATTTTCGGCTTAACTTAATATTCGATATGCCTTATTTTTATTTGTGTATTACGCGAACGTTAAGCTCCAAATTCCGGCCGTTTCAAATATTCATTCTTTCATTACATTAAATAATACGGACACTACAGTTCAGAGCGAGTTTGATTCTATATCAATTACGGGGTCCCTTATTCACACTTTTGTAATATCCCGGCCCTGATTAGGAACGTAGGAAACGTAGTGTGTTTTTAAGTAGGAGGGCCGAGATATCTACAAAAGTGTGAATAGGGGATATACTAGTAGGGTGTTGCACCATAATTGAGTTTTGGCTCATAATATTTAAGTGCAAAACTTTGTTCTGAAGGTTCCTGAACGGATTTGTTTGGGAAAATACCACTGGGACACCAGTAAAATGTCGATTTCTACTATTTTTTCAATATTTTTTTTTATAACTGCCTCTTGAACCATTGAAAATGGCGTATATCTTAAATTTACAAGAGGTTTTTTAGAGGGTAGGACTGGAATGAGGATCGTTTAGGCATACCGTTTAGGCTTGAATTGGCGTAGAAGTGATTTGTGGGGTAGATATTGCATAATCGAGTCGCAATCCAGTCTTATCGACACTTTTTAAGGACCTCCCTTTTATTCAGGATATCATAGTTTATTTTAATTTTTTTACAAAAACTCGACAGTTTACTGTTTTTTCGTAAAAATGGCAAGAAAATTAGTATTTGTTTCATATAAAATGCCCTATTTGTGACTTTTGAAATTGTTTTTTTCGCTGCTTTTTAGTAAGCTCAAGAAATGCTATTTTTTGTAGCTTGTTTTTCGGTGTTGAACTGAACACACATTTTTTATTGATCATTTCGAAAGTTAAAATAACTTTTGAAAAACAAACGTGTATTTCCCTGGAACCTCTAAAAACGCTGTTGAAATTATGAATAAATTTCGATTCTAGAAAACTCATGACAAATGCAATCAATATTTTAAGCACTTTTAAGTTCCTTGCATTTTTTGAGTGGCAGGTACTTTATATGAGTCACAATTTATGACCTGTCAGCTTTATAAAACAAAGTCCAGCTAAGGGTCAAGCTCAAGATAAAAAAAAATCGTGTAGATACGCGTAGTTTCGATAATACCTCAACGAGTTTATTCAATACGGAAGCTAACTTTTGAGAAAAAACCGCCGTTCTTGTCAAATTTTATGGTGAACATCCCAATAATAATATTAGGGTTTCTGAGGTTGAGTTTCCCTAAAATTTGAGGCTTACGAGGCTATAAATGAATGAAGTCGAATCCAAAAATGTGGTTTTATCAAAAATTGTAGATGAAAAATTTAACTTTATGTTTTTGAAGAGGCAGTAAGTTTATTAATTTGAAGATAGAAGCAGTTTAACCACTAACGTGGAAAAAAGCTAGAAGTCCAGCTGACAGCCAAAATTCAATTTAAATCCGTGGAGCATATATTGGGTCATATTTGAACACAGACTTTTTAAAGTAACTTTTTGCACTTTGAATTTTTATTTTATTTTAACTAAAAACTATTTGTATAAACATCAATAGGCTATTTTACGTCATAAATTACTCATTTTAAAATTTAAAAATTGTCCCTTGAAAAATTTACAGCAAGTTTGCCCGTCAACTTCCCTTTAGTGAAAATACTCCCTTTAGTAAATAAAAACTTCAACACTCAACATTGAAATGGTCTGATTTGTCATACAATTTCAATTAACCCTGATATTTCAGAAATACAATAAAACTTTTTTGCATGTACAATTTTTTATTTGTTGTCAGAGTTAAGTTAAATTTGCGTTTGGTCTTATAGAAAATCTCACGAATAATATGCTAGAAGAACGAAAACAAATTATAGCTTTTATCCAAATTTGATAACAGTATCGTATTAAAGTTGGCTCGGGAACTGATGTATGCGCCAGAGGTTTATTTGAAAATCTGCGGCACAAAGTTAAAATGTAAATTAATTTAAAAAACGTGTATACATAATTCTATCTAAAATCTGGACAGAGGGCCAATTATTAGGAAATTAAGCGAAAATTTTAGTATTTTTTTGTAAAAATGCCCTTATCTTGGATTTGAAATATTACTCAAATAAATTTTCGGATTTTCGGTAACCTAACATGAATAGTGTCCACTAATGACTAAAAGTGACATCTCACAATAATGATTTTCGAAATTTATGATTTCTGTTGAAATTTAAACTAATTTTTAAAACTTTACCCCAATTTAAATGTTGATTTTAATCCAAAAATCAAATTTTCTGCTTTTAAAGTTGATAGGATTATCAAAATCGAATAAAATTTTTATGATCTACCAAGGTCATGCTACAAAGCGCATTTTCATTTGCTAATTTTTCAGAAAATTCATTCTCAAGATCGTATTGAACAAAAGCGGACTTTTTTGGAAAATAATTTTAAATCGTTTTATTAACAAGTGCGTCCTTAGTCGTATTCAACAGGTCCCATTGACATGTTTAGTGAGCTTCTAATCGCAATGCTGGGATTTTTTGAAGTTAGAAAGCTCAAAAGTGAGAATTATATTTTTTAGTGTTTTTACTCTAGATCTAAGAAAAATGCTCAAAGGTTGATTGGCCCAATTAGAAAAATTGAATTAATAAATGTCAAATACTTATTACAAATTAAATGAGTACAACTAAAATATTTGTTTTTACTCAATGTTATCGACACATAGACGCCAGCGGTTAGAAAGCGTATTATTTGTATATGCTCTTAATAGAAATGCAAATATATTTTCGTACTTTTGAACCCGGAAATGGAACCAAATGCATATCCTTTTTAAAGTATAGGCTGAAAATATGATGAGTAAAGCGCTTATTTGAACGCTTGTTCGTATATCCATGATGATGCCTTAAAAATTTTTTGCTTTAAAAGGAATAGGAAATTTTTTAAGGCACTTGGGCATCATAATGGATATCCCCTATTCACACGTTTCCTAATCAGGGCCGGGATATTTACAAAAGTGTGAATAAGGGATATAGTGTGTACTTAATTTTCTTTCAAAATGGCAACTTGGTGTGTTTGAAATTCTCACCAATAAAAAATAGCGACTAAGCGCATTATATTTTTAAAACGCGTCGATCGCAAGATTTCAAAAATATAATGCGCCTAATTAACAATTTTTATTCACAGCTCGTTGCCATTTCACAAAATAATAAACTACATGATGTAACTAGACAACTAAATGAGATAGATATCTTATTGAACAAAATAAAACCAAAATATCAGACGGTGATAAATTATCACTGATAATGGTGATTTAGAAAATAATTCTTAAAAATTCCTGACTACATTAGCAGAACAAAATATCTATACAAGCAGTGTGGAATTTTGTACCAATTAATCATCAATTAATCTGTTGAATTTATTTCGAATTATTTCTACAATAGTAATCAAAGATTCATCATTTTGCGTAGGTGAGCCTTAAAATGGCGCTTATATAATATATGCTCTCTGTGTAGGTCGAAAAAACGCTCGTTAAGCGAGGAATCTCAGATTAGTACAGTATAGTATAGTATATCAGTAATTTTTTAGTTACATGTATACTCACAACCGTTCAAATGAGCAGAAAATTTATGCTGAATGAATACAGTTGATATTTGCTTGAAAATGACGAAACAAAAGCTACTTCAGAGAAAGTCACTCATAAGGATCAACTACCCTTTAAACAAGAGAATATTGATAAAATGCGGTTTATAAACAAGTGGCACTTTAGGCAGTCATAGGGGTTATCGGCACTTTAATGAGACACATTTTAAGGGCGTACGCCGTACACTGTACGGTACAAGAGGGTGTACGGTACAAACACCGTGTACCGGACGAAGGCTATAACTTTTGATCCATAAGGGATAGAAAGCTAATTTTTCTTTCACTCTTGTCTTTTTTAATGCTTATCTCCAAAATAATAATAAATTTTATTTTTGTTTAAAGGAACCAAAACTTTGAGCGCGACGTTTTTAATAACCAAAACAGATATCGAAAGCAATTTTCCAAGGAATCTTCCGATTTTGAAAAAAATTGATATTGACGTTCGCAGAAGTTGTTATTTTGCTGTATGTACCAAACACAGTCAAAGATTAAAAACAAATTAAAAAAAGCTATACGTTAGCCTTAGCTTAGTTTTTTGAAAAACCTGTATACAGTAAATTTCTAACAGAAACTGAGTCGAACGTTCAGCTACTGGGAAAAATTAATAACACAAAGAAGCTTGTTTAAATGCTTACTTTTTGAAAGATTCCAGATGCGCTGTGCTCCTGCAGCCAATCAACAATGTCTATTATAGATTATGACAATTTTTCAAGTCAAAATTATGCATAGGTACGTAGGAAAATTACTCTGTAAGACGTTTTGATTTTTAGAGATGTGTTTCTAATCTGTGAATTGTATATGAGAATAGTACATTTTTCTGAACAGTATTTTTCAAAATGCCCTAATTTTCTAAAACCTTGTAGCCCCATTTAAACTTTCCTGAACAAGATAAAATTTCTAAAATCTAAGATTTTGGTAGACTATATTTGTCCTAGAACCGCGTAGATGCCTCTAAAACACAGCTAATCTTAATTATATAATTATTGTACATGCAAATTTTTCTAAATCCGAATTTTGCGGTCAATTTATGATATTATATTCGGAAATGTCTTTTCCACCGCATCAAGATCTTTGTAACTGATAAAATGTAATTTTATTTAGTTTTCAAAATATATAAATTTTAGAATATTATCTTTATATTCAGAATTTGGAATTGAACCACAAAATGCATATTTCTCAGCATTTTTTAAAACTATGCATCCTGTTGTTTTAAGACATGGAATGAAAAAACACACTAAAGGCAGCTTCCATCTAAATCTCTTCAAACAAAAAATCACGAATGAAAATCATAAAACGAAAAATTTTACTAAAAATAGTCGGCGTTTTTAGCTTCAAAACCTCAGCATTCGTCACTGAAGATTATTTTATAAATCTGGTTGATGATAAAATTGACAGCGTAGCTGGCTAAGATGTTTTTCCTAGGCAATAATCATATTTGTAAATTCAAAACGCCATGTTCTACAAATTTGGCTTGAAGATTATACTTTTGGCGACAAAAATGCTGAGCCTTCTAAATTCTATACTGTAGAAATTGTTCAAAATACTTTACACAGAAAATAAACAAAAAAAAATTCCTGGAAATTTTTCAAAATTTACGCCGATACCTGGACAAAAAAGTTCAAAAAATTTTATATAATCCCAAAAATATTGGTAAACAGTTCTTTATCTCCTAAATTTTGAAATTTGAAAACTTTTTCTCAAAAAACGTCATTGTTGAAAGTCAACTAGAAAAATTCTTGGCCATCCTATTTAAGACCTAATATAAATTCACGATGGGAGACTGGCTAGTGTAATACACGCGCTTCCTTGCGTAAATATAGTTCAGCTCATTTTTGTCAGAAACCACGCGTTTAAAATGACCATAAATAAAAAACTTACGCTCATTTTCAAAAACTAAACATGATTTTAATTTGGCTACAAAACCATAAAACGTCATTTTTGCGATAAAGTAGTTGATAGTATTAACCCAAATTACAAATTAGAATGTCATGAAAGTAAGAAAAAAGCCGAGTTACCTGATAGAATTAAAAGATTTTTTTTCAGAAATTGATAAATCACCAAGTTCAACAGAACGTTATTTTTATCATAGGCTTAGTTGAGTTGTAAAATAATATCGCCTCTGATTAGCAAAGTAAATCTTCCGGAACTCCCCAGTAAAAAAACTCGAATGTACCTCATTTCATGGAGGAACAAAAAGGAGAAAAAACTTTCCATTTGATACTATGATTGTAAGTGTAAATTACAAGAACTTATGATTGGTCATTTATCTGTTACGAATTATATAATAATTGTTAACTTTTTTGCAAAGAACTTATTTTTTTAATTTTAACGATTCGGAGGATTTTCAATATCTATTTAATTCAGCTTGTTTTTCCTTGATAATAATCGAATATCTTTTGAAATTATCATCAAATTTCAACAAAATTTTCAGTGATTGGGAAAACCAACTAGGTATCAAGGTTTTGTGCGCCGATTTTTACCTATATGGATCACCCGCCCTCAGAGTACAAATCCTAAATATTTGAAAAATGCGAAATCTGAGCATTTGATTGGTTGATCCTTTCTTAATCTGACCAATGAAATCGGCCTATTCCGCAATAAAGGGGTTTGATTGGGTGCTAATATCTTGCGTTGTTTGTATCATTCAAATATTTAGGATTTGTACTCTGAGGGCGGGTAATCCATATCCCCTATTCACACTTTTGTGCATATCCCGGCCCTGATTAGGAAACGAAGTGTGTTTTTAAGTTGTAGGGCCGGGATATTCTTAAAAGTGTGAATAGGGGATATTGCTCACAAATGAAGAATCTATTATTAACATTATTTGAACTATCATTGTCATGCAAAGATTGGATAATAAATTGAAAAAGCTATTTGATACTGCAGATAAAAATTAGAGTATGCTCACTACGCAATTTCACGATTTTTAGCTAAATTTCTCCGAGTGCCCATATCGCCGAATTTGCGTGGTTTTTATTACAAATTACTTTGAGTGAACAAATGAATGACGTCATATTTCAAGATTGAATTTCTCATATCTACCCTTTTAAATTTTTGTATGATTGCGTATGGTGGAGCACTTAATTCTACTCACATTTCTGTACACATTTTGGTATTTTTCTTCATTTGAACTTATTGTGGAACTCCTTACAAAACTGAAAGACTCTTCAAATTATGACGTCATTTTGAACGCCCACGCGTGTTTCATTTTGGAACGAAAAACTTTGTTTCTGTCCTCATATCGCCGAAAGTGCCCGATATTGCCAAAAATTTTTGGCCGAAAACTTTCGGCGATATTGGGCCTCCCCCTGTATTTCATATTTTTTAGGCATTTTCGTAAAATAAGGCCAATATGACACCAAAACCACAGCATTAAATTTTTTTATTTTCGGGATTATATAACATTTGATAAATGTTGAGGATCATATAATATGATTCATATTACATGATCCAATTCAAAGTATTTTTTTATATTATTTTTGAGAGCCAAGTTAGTTGAGAGTGCAATATAGATCACATTGAACTACTGTTATTTGCATCATTAACATCAAAAATGCATAGTTTGATACCGACTTTCCAATTTAATTAAAGATTCATCCATTCCATTTACAGTACTTCAATTCTTACCTAAATAAATAAAATTAATAATGTTCTAATCTATTTTTTAGTAATTCATAATTTTCTAATACATTTTTATATTCAAAATAAATGTTTGTCAAAATTAATTTAAGTAATTTCCGCTGAAATTGCAGGAATTTACAGGAAATTCGTCATTTGAGTTCTTTTTTATTACTATGCATGAAAAATGGAAAAAAGTGCATTTTCTTTAGAATTTTTAAGAGACAATTTTTTTTCAGAAATGTTTCAAAAAAGCTAGGTTTCTCACTGGTCTAAAAATCAACTTGCTCAAAATACAAAATATTCGCCATAAGCGTGTTTTCCGAACGTTGCGATTCCAAAGGTGCTACTTTAACTTTTATTGAGCCACTTTTTAAAAAGATATAGTACAGTACCGTTACACTCTACTCTGGGTACTGTAAATGAAAGTTTTTAATTCGTTTACACGATCAATGATTTTCCCTACAACCTGTAAAACTTGAGGGAGAAAATATTTCAAAAAGGGTACTTGATATTGTTAACCAAAAGTTGCAGATGTATTTTGGCAGACCTAATCTGGGCGTTAAAATAACAAATTTTTTGGGTAAATCCTGTCATTAACATATTTGAACACTTAAAACTAACATGGCTCAAAACAGGTTTTCTTGTGATAATTTTGTAGCTTGAAACGAGTGCAATTTAGAGGATTAAGTCGTGGATTGTTTTGTGGCTAACGGTAATCAACCTCGAATTAGGATTATAAATTATTTAGAGAAAAATGCAAGACATGTTTTTTGTTCTTGTAGTTGTTGTCAAAAATATGTAGATTCTGTATGTAAAACAACGAATGCTTAGTCAGAGAAATGTCTCTAAGGGGGCTTATTTATCAAGGTTTTACTCGATCTCGAACTAAAAAACTAACCCTTCAGGTATACGGTATACCGTATACGAGTTAAATTATGACGCTGTCAAAAAGTTTCCACATCAGCATCTATTCAAAAAAAAATGTATTCATCAAAATGATCAATTACAAAGTCAAATTTTATTCATCAAAAATCAAATTTTGAGATATTGCTTATGCAATTAATGTTTCAAAGCAAAACTTTTTTTCCGCCACTTGTTCCTACTGTAGAAATTCTACATAAACCTTAGTTTTTTGTGCTCCAATTTGCATGCGGTTATTATTTATCTAAAAGCATGTTAAAAGCTGTTTTATCAGTAACAGATTATGGAGTACTATTCAACCCTAATTTAACCAGTGTACACGTTGAGTCGTTGAAGTAAACTTAAATATTGTAGACGATCATACTATGGCTGCACATAAACCAATAATAACAGAATTAAATTAAGTCAAAAAGACATAATTTTTTGACCTCCAGATTAGACTAAAAGATAATCGAACGCGCTCATTGCTTGATTAATTAACCTACGCAAGACACATTTTATTTCACACGAATATTTCTTTTTATAAAACCCATTCCACTTCAACTGAATTGTATCAAAATTGACATTTTGTAAGGTCAATACAGTAAGTACGTTCAAAATCACTGTTTGAGAAGTGGTATTTTTAAAGTTATTCTTGTCCGGCCGATGTCAATTTTATTGGTTTTAAATTTATATGGAATTTTTTTAGTAATTAAAAATTACAACCTACGCACATTCTGTTGACCAAATTATTTTGATTTGAACAACACATTAATGATGTAGTCGGTTGTCATTTTGCGGTTACTTTTACGAAAAAAGTAGATATGCGACTTACACAAATTACTTATTTGGCGCTTTCATGTTTTGAAGCAAATATTCAAAAAAAAAATAAAAAAATATGAGGACGGACATCATCTTCGATATAATCAATTAATAGGGCTCATATTATATTATTCTTTTGACGGTTATATTACAGCATGAGATTTGAAATATATCTCATTTAACATATACTATTGTTAGTAATTCATTTTGTTGGCTACATAATCATTTATTCTGAAACTAAAAAAATTCTTAGTTGTCGAAATTTTATTCGAAAATGACCAAGGACATACTCAGAAACCACGCTAGTGCTGCGATAAACTTATAAAGTAAACGGGTTTTTGGTCGATAATGTGTACACTAAACACCGCGTTCTGTAATTAATGAAATTTATATTTAGCCCTATTAGCCTAGCTAAATAAAATAAATTTTAAACTATGGATTGGTATCTCGGACCTGTTTACAATAGCAGTGAGTTGATAACATATGATTTTAACGAACACGTAAAAAAGTTCTGGTACCCATTTTTGTCTACGAACAGGACCTTCAAACCATATCACTGAAAATCACCGCATTATTCAATCAAAATCCAAAAGAATGTTTTTACTCTTACTTTGAATAAAAAGGAAGTCAATTACTTTCGAGAATTATCTTAATATTTATTCATCTTGTTATCTTGGGATTTCTTCTCAAATAAGAATACAAAATTAAATATTTGAAGTTTAAATTTTAAACTGATTAAAATCAGAGTGCAAAAAATCGGTGCTCGATTAAACGGTCTTAGGGTTCTGAAAATGTAAGACAGTTTTCCGGTCGTACACTAAGTGGATTTTGCCAAAAATGTTAGATTCAAGCTGAAGCAAAATTTTACGTTGCATCCGAATTATATTCTGGTAATCGAAAAAGACCAACAATTGATTTTATTTAGAAGGAAAAACTTTTACTTCTCAAAAAACCGACACCAAGTGGTTGCACCGTAAAAAATAAAGTGCTAAAACTACTCATTTTGTTATTATAAGTCGTTTTTATTTGGTAGATCATTTTTTGCTTATTATGTAAAATACTGCATTTGTTTTTATTAAAAAAAAATGAGTAGAAAATACTTTTGTGGTTTTTTTCAAAAATTCAACAATGGATGTTGGAACGTTTTTATTTCTAATCTGTCCTAAAGCATGCGTAATTGCTACCTTTGATTAGAAAATACGTTTACTTCTCAGAAGGGGTTATCAGAAAAATGAAAGGTGCTTCAATAATATCTAACAACGTTAGTTACGTTTGCATATAAACTCGTCAGCCTCAAAACGTACACCACATTGCTTATATAAGAAACAAGAAGAATAAAAAAAATGGATGTTTCCGATTATTTTATTAAATAAATTAATTTTTTCTGTGTTTTGCTTTTATAAAGAAAACTTAGGTAAAATTCAATCAAAAAACCCTGAGTAACTTTATTTACATAATAAAGTCTTTAAAGATAATTTTTAAATGCAATTTGAATGTAATTTAATTTTGAATTTCCCTGTCATTTATTAAAAACGATTTCATATTATAAGATACTTATTACTATTTACAATAAATAGTCTCAAGGGATTCTTTTAGAAGGACACCGCAAATTCTTCATGGCGCACGAACGTGCTCAAAATTCGGGCCCTCACTCAATATCCATAACGCTCCCAAAAACGTTGCAACAAATTATAGAGGTTTTTGTGGATGGATTGACTACAGAAAACTGTTTATCAGTATGATAGGATACAAATTCAGGGGAGCAGTGGTCGTCATTGATTCCTTATCAGTAGAACTTACATAAAACCGAATAATTTTCTAATAATTCTCAGTGGAAACGTTCTAGTTACAACCGCCAAAACTTTTTTCTTACTATCGGGAAATTTCATATGATTAACATTATATCATTCTTATCAGATATATTATTTTAGTCAATATTCATAAAAAACTTTTACGAACATTTGAATTTTATATTTTTTTCTTTCTAAATTGAAACCCCGGATATACCGAAAACTAGGAGTTGAAAACTTTTTTTTGTTATTTTTTTTTGACATTTTAGGCATATTTTTTTACTACTCGAAATTTCCAAGTTTAACAAAACTTTATTTAGAAGTCGGAGAAGGTGATCCAGATAGGATAATGAAATATCGACATATAATAATATGTTATTCCATCTATACTAAAATTTCAGAGAAGAACTTTAATTTTTCAATGAATGTTTTTTAACTCAAATTTAATTTGATAATTTTTCTTCCAGAAATTGATAAATAAACAAGTTCTTTCAAGAAACATAGCTCTGAAATGAAATGTACACAAGCTTATCTGCGGCTTTATATCTAAATTAAGCTGTGAAATGGCATGTAATGGCAATTTAGTTAGTGTAAATTGTAAGTCCGCAATCTTAGGCATTTTCAGATTGATTTAAGACCTGGCGATATTTTGTGCCGACTGGTCAAAATTTGATGTTTAGAAATATATTCAGGTATTTTTTGCAGTCCTTCCAACTATTCTTAAGCCTTTTTAGCCTTTATCGGTCCAAATATCACATATTTTTTCGTATAGATTTTAAGAAACAATTCATTTTCTGGATACATTTCTGGCTTTGTGAACGAATTATGCAGTCTTATGCGTCACAACACGTTTCTCACCTTCTTTATCATCAAAAAAACACTATTTAAAAAAACGATTCCTTCGAATTATCCAAATTATCATCAGAAGTGATTATTCTAGCCAAAAATCTGTCAATTTCTACGAAAATGAAAATTCGAACGTAAATATTTAAACTGATCATCATCGCCGTTAAAGGTTAATTTATTGTTTTATTAATCAAAAAGACCTTGAAAATCAATCTAGGCATGAGATTTGACTTTCAGTAACATTTTAACCTATTCAATTTAAGTATTTCTAGGTCATTTTCATTTCCAGATTTGAAAGTTAAATATTCTGAATTTATTAAAACTTTATCTTTTGATCTTAATTTCACCGTGTTCACCCAAGAAAGCCCTCTTACCCACATTTTATTTCAATCTTATGCAAATTCTAAGGTTATATTTATGGTAGTTACCTCGGGATCATTTTAAGACATAAAGAAGATGATGCCCTAAAAACGTTTTTCTTCTTTTGGCAGATTCGCTTCAAAACATGAAACGCGTCATACTTACTTCTCATAGACTCCTCAACAGTAAAATAAAAACTGACACATTACTCAAGTGTAGTTTAACTTCAAATCCATATAATTTGGTCACATGAGTGATTATAAAGGTAACTATGACGTTATTCATGTTTTGAAGCAAATCACCACAAGACAAAAAATCTTGTGGCAAACTGTTGTACATAAAATTTTTGAATGATGTAATTAATTCATAATTTGGGAACAAGTGCATAGAGATCAGTTGAAACCCACATCTGTAAAGGACACTCGAAATGAAATGTTTGGCTTAACAAGAAATAATCGTACCAGATTTTAGGTGGTTTTTTGTTAAAAGTTAATTGTGAGAAATTTTCATAACTTTTATTTCAAAATATGTAAAAATGGACTCAGTCTAAATAAATCAAGCCGATTCTACATAGATTTTTTGGTTAAAATTCAGTGAATTTATGCGATTATGGTAATAACACCGATTTCTTTGCAGATGTGACATAACTCTAAAGAACCGCTATACAACAATATACATCTTGTGATATTATAAATTTTAGAACATCAGGTACACATTTCAAATCCTGCGATTAAAATCTAATCACCTTTAAAATAGGCGCTGCACTATATTACGCGGCTAAGGGGCGCATCCCTTGGTTTTTGGGAAATAAAATTCAATTTAATTTCAAATTTAGACCAATCAGAATTCAGCTTCATAATTAAATTAAAAAAAAATATTTTTTTCGTTATCAGCGCATAATGCAACGCTTATATTATGTCTGATTTATAAGGTCACGTGATACTTTTCGACTATACAGTAATGCAAAAAAGTCATAATTTTATCTTTTGATTGTACACACTTGTGGGTTTTAAAAAGATTGAAGATAATTTTAAATAAAGTAAGTACTGTAATTCAAGACAACGGGATACAAGGTCAATGCGTAGTAGTCTGCGCGTAGCCTTTGCCCATGCTAGTGAAGGGATATATCCTCGGATTGCTGTAAATGACTTTGTATAAGAAGTTTTTACTAAGAACCTTGATAACGATTATCAGTGATAATTTAATACTTAATATTATTTTCAGAAGTATAAATAACCGTTATAGTAGTACCAAAATAACCAAGTAATCTTGATATTCAGGAAGCACATCAGCCTTCAAAATTTTATGATTAAATTGATTCACGTAGTTACTAGTTAGCAGTAACTATGAAATGATATCGAAAACGAGTTTTTGATGCTGTACAATCTAATTTGTTTATAATTTTGAAATGTAAACAAATTAAAATTTAATTATTTAATGGACAATAATTTTATGAAAATAAATTCCATCTAATCGGTACATATTAAATCGAAGAAAAGTGACGGGTCCAGTTTAATAAAATGGCAAATTGTTTTTAAAATAAACTCAAAAAAACGTTTGGTAGCCGTTTTCGACCGTCAACATCATGTAAGTTGTGAAAAGCCAAAAAATTTGACTTGTGACAATCCTTATTCTATTTAATTCTTTTGAATGATTTCTCACTCCGCGTCATAACTGTGATGTCAGAAAAGATAGTGACCAATCAAATCACACGATTTTAAACTTATTTCAAGAATTGTGTGATTTGATTGGTCACTATCTTTTCTGAAGTCACAGTTATGACGCGGACTGATAAATCATTCCAAAGGATTATCTTCAATGTGAACGGTTGAACGTCAAATAATCTAATTTGACATGCAGTTGCATAAAACGCGTATATGATATTTAAAAAATGGGCTCTTAATTAGCCAAATTCGAAACCCACTATTGCCAAATTACTGTTTTGAAATCTTGCTAATATATAATCACCCTAAAAAGACCATGTTTCGGAAATGATCGTAATAAATCAAAAGCTCAACAAATATAAGTTTTAACGAAATAAAAGGCATGATGAAAAATGTTTGAAAATTATCTCTCATAAGTTTCTTTTCAGTTGATTTATACAGTACATTTTTTGTTTGTCATATTTTAGCTAGCGAGGGAAGCTCTAGAAAGTGAACGACCAATTAAAAGTGAGACAGAACAAAATAAACACAAAATTATTGAATGGGAGTTAATAATCTTGCGTTTGAGCTGTAATCTTAAATACTGTAGTTTGACCGCTCCATTTCTGTAAAATTAATACAAGCTAATTCGATAAACTCAAAAATTTGCAGAAGATGAAAAAAAAATATCAGCTCTTTGCATAACCTCTCCACTCATACTATTCCTACAGCCCAATTTTCAATGTTTTGACAATAAGAACAGAAGCATGTAAAAACGTTTCTTTGATGCCTGAAATAGCCAAATAGTCTACAAATCCTATATCTTGATGTAATGAGTCATTATTATCGACAAAAATCCATGTACCGGATATTGCATAATTCAGAACAAATCTCAGACGCTTTTTTCAATTAATTCCGCTGTAAAATATGATTTGCTGATGCACCCATTTTTTGATAAAATTATGATCCACGACAATGACGTTAAAACTGCGATTTTTACGAATCACTTTCAAGCTGTTTTTGTTAGTAATTTTCACTTTCTAATTCTTTGGAGATATTCAAGGGGAATTAAGTTTATTGTTGAGATGATTTGAAATAAGGAAATTCAAAAGTCAAAAATGGGTATCGATTTTATAAGGTCATCTTGTAGAGAATTTTTCTGGTCATTTTATAGGATAAATACCGCTAGATGGAGGGATAAACAGATGACATTATTTGCCCTAAATTAGCTGAGCGTGACTTTTAGGTACTTCTAAAAGTGTCATTTATGAGTCATAAATTATGACATTATTGCACGCTGATAAGATCAGTAACCTAGAAGGGCATGATTTTATCAAAATGTAAATAGAATACATTCAATTTGAAGACTTAGAATTTTTTGAAATTTTAGCTAGCTTTTGATTAAATTTTTTAAAAGCTGGCTAACTTATGTTATGAAAATTTTACTTAAAAATAAATTTATTTTGAAAAATTTCAAAAACGAAAAAAATCATTAGTCATAAAATGACTCGAAAAAATTCTCTACAAGATGGGCTAATACAATGGATACCCATTTTTGACTTTTGAAACTCCTTATTTCAAATCGTCCTGATAGTTTTAACTATTTATTCTATTTACTGTGGTGGTTATTTTAAATTATGAGTTTGTAGTTTTTGATAAAGATCCACCCTTCCGGATTTCTTCCTAAATTCCGAGGTTTAAATCGGGCCAGAAAGGCCCAGTTGTATTGCAAAAATAAACCCTCAGCGGCAGATAAATGAAATTTCATCAAACTTTCAGTATGTTGAAATAATTTCAATAAAATTAGCTCAGATAGCTGAAATTGGACATTTAGTTCGTTTATCCACTGATGCCTCGAAAGATAACGAATATTATTAAACAACAAACAAACAAAAAATTGCAGTGAAATATCAATTTAAAAGTGAAGTTTGTAAAGTGTCTTCTTATGAAATATATCTTAAATCCCGGAAGAGTGCCTGTGTTTTATCATGGCCAAAAACAGACACTAGTCCCGGATTTAAGATATATTTGAGGTCAATTTAATGAGGTGTTTTGGGACAGTGCCGTAAACCAACGCCAAATTACAGCAGTAAGTCTTTAAAAAGCGCAATTTTTGTGAATTAATAAGATTATTCTTAGCCAAAAAAGCTTTAATTTACTGAAATTTTGGGATATGGCTCATATCAAATGGAGGATTTTTTCTATGACTATAGTCTTACCCGTCCAGAAAGCCGAAATCGACATTTTTTAACTTTTCAGTCTCAAATTCTATTCGGCGAGAAAAATAAAAAATTCTTATTTTTGTGGGCTATCGAATTATGAAAAAATGCGGTATTTCTCGAATAATTCTGTTTTCAGCTTATTTTTTATCAACTGGATCTTAATAACTTCTGTCGAATGATTTCCAAATTGAGAGCTATGTTAGTTTTCATCGATGTCATAATTATATAAAATTTATTTTTTAAAGAAAATTTTGTTTACTTGAGTTTTCATGCTGTTAGATACTGCCTCATTTTCGTAAGAATATCAATCTTGAATATTTTTTATGGTTAAAATGCATCCTTTTTCTAAATAACATCTCTACCTATTCTCTTATTTAATAAATTAAAATAAATTTGTTCCGTCATGTTAACATTTAATTTCAACTGTCAAATATTGACTCTTGATCCTTCGAAAAGCCTAAATTCAGACGGAGAAATCTATTTGGACAATCCTAGATTATTAAAATGATTTATTTCCGGAACCTTAATATCAATAAATCCTAAATGCGAGTCCTTATCTAATCTCGGCTTGTAAACGGAACGGTACAAATTTGCTCTCAAAAAATTGACCAAAGTGTAACATCAAATACTTTGGGTAAATAGTGTTTGGAGCGTAAGTAGGAGGTAAGTATATTTTCAAATTAAACTGACATATTTTTACAGCGAAAAACTACCCCTCGGTCTAAGCCGTTTACTGAGATATTGAAATATTTACGAATTATTGGAGCTTGACAAGTTTTTCGGGGACACAAATATGAAAATGTATTGCATTTGATTATCAGTATCAAGAACATTAGCCCTACGAGGAATACAACAGAAAACAAGCTTGATTCATATACCCATTATGATGCTTGGGACAAGCCTTGAATGTTAAATAATTTTCTTTCCAAATCTTTTCAAAGTACAAGGTGTTTTTAACCTGGGCGTTAGCATGGATATATCGAAGATAATACCTGTCCGGACAACGTTATTTTATCTGAGCTTTTTTATTTGACAACGATTAAAAAGCTCAGAAAAAGTTGTTCAAAAATCTTATTGAACGTATGACAGAAATCGGTGAATTTTTTCTGTAAAATTATTTCTACTACATGTATTGTTTAAATTAATCTTCAATATTTTTAAAAATTATGAATATCTCACAATTTGTTGAAAATATCCTATTTACTAGTTATCAAAAGTTTTTTGTAAAAATGTAAAGTGACACTTTTTTAATAAATGTTATTCGTATATCCTGAATAGAGTCCAGTTGGACTTTCCTAGTTTGATCTAGAACATTATACTATTAGAATACTACTAATGTACTAGACCAAACTAGGAAAGTTCAACTAGACTCTTTTCATGATATATTATTTTTTTGTCAATTATTTCAATTAAAATACCAGGAAACATTTATCGAACAGATACACCTCCTTCTAAGCTTTTTCCTGGTATTTGAAAATTTTTAAGTCCATGATAACTCTGACTACTGGTCAGTATTATAGCATAAAGAAATGGAGTCATATAACACTGTGATGCACTCTAATTTGTAACAAGAAAAAAAATTGGAAGAGATTAGGTGGAGCTTTAACTTTAGGTCTCTTCGCAAATCCAAACTATAATAAGTACAACTCATCAGTTGATTAAATGACAGAAAGTACCAAGATATTCTTCTGATGAATTAAAACAATATCTTTATTAAACCGAAAATTACACACAATGGTATTGAGCGGTCAAATTTTACTCCTTTTTCTCGAAACAAATTTTTTCTCCTCAATTTTTTGGGACATTTCACATATTTAGTTTGTAAACTTTACAAAAACTTATGGAAAGAATGAAATTAAGAATGCCTTTATTTTTAATAATAGAGGGACAAAATTGACGATAACTGTGGCAATTTTCAACTGATACCAACAAAATTTTCAGGGATTATAATAATCGCCAAAATAACCGCCTTTTAAAGTTATTTGATTGGCCCTGAGTCAAGCCGAAAATTTTATAATATACAGCCTGAGTTTTCTCGTTAACCGCGTTTTTTTATTCCGCAAAAATCGACCAATTAGATACCGTTATTCCGGATATTAACCGATCACCATCGAGTATTTTTGTGGAATAAAAAAAAAGGTCAACGAGAAAACTCAGGCTGTAATTTTTAAAACAATTATTTTTTTTATATTTATAACTTTTCAACAGATTTTTAAGGAAAATTTCAAAATGAGAGCTTAAAAAGAGTTGAAAGATTAAATAAAGAACTTATCCACTTATAAAGAACGAAAATCAAGCTTCGAACAACAGGCTCGCCATTTTCTGATATGTTACAATTAAAATCGAGTCTTTACTCAGTCGAATCATAAAAAGTAAAACGAACCCGATAAAGTATAAGTTAAAACTCTCGGAATGAAAACAGATAAAAGGCTCCATAAGATTAATCATTTTTTGTCGAAAAACGCAAATATCCACAATTTTCAAAGTACATTCTCATTGGATTACGTTGAAACACGTTTTTTGATGATAAAATCATGTATGTATTCTACAATCAAATGTTACTTGTCATGTTTTTTCAACACGAAGAAATTGGGTAAAAAATGACATGAAGTTACAAAAAAGGCCATTATCCGCTAACAAATTCAACCTCTAAATTATTCTATTTTTAGACATACGTTCCAGGTGTCTAGTGCAAGCTTATTTGAAATTGAAAATTCAAATTTAATTATGAATCGTCATTTACGGTAGCAACAAGTTATTATACGTTTTATATCTATCGTGGATCTCTGTTTTAGGTTCAGTTAACTATTCCGGAATTCGATGAAAAAAACTTTGTGTCAATTATTTTGTTTTTTCGGCATTTGTTTTTTGTACTTTGACCACAAAGGTGGGTCATTTCTACTCTTGCGCGTAATGGATCATCACTGAAATAAACAGAAGAATTGACACATAGACTATGTAACATAGTTTTTATATGTCGGTTCATAGTAAGGTAGGAACGGCAAAGTCTTTTTTGCTAAACGTTTTTTGAATTATGTTCAAATTGTAGCGCTTAAAAAAATATTACGTTTAGTACAAAAAAAATTAAAAATTGTCAGCTACTGCTCAAAAATGAGAAACCGGTTTTGTAATTGCCTATATCCCCTATTCACACTTTTGTTAATATCCCGGCTCTGATTAGGAAACGTATTGTGTTTTTAAGTAGTAGGGCCGGGATATTAACAAAAGTGTGAATATGGGATATTTAACCTTAAAATTCTTGATTTTTCAGAAAAATATTTGAAGAAAAATTTCAAGGTTAAGGAAATTTCAAAAACGGTTTTTCATTTTTGAGCAGTAGCAGACAAATTTTTTGTCCTGTACGTAATATTTTTGCAAGGGCTACAATCTAAATATAATTAAAAAAATGTTTAGCAAAAAAACATTTTGCCGTTCCTAGTAGGTTCCTACCTTAGTCTATAGACTGTATCATTAAAATAATTCCTGTTTACGTTCTTCTAAACGTTAAAAATAGTGACATGATAGCTTAGAAAGTGTTGTAATTAAATGTTGTCATTTCGAGCTTTTTTAATTAAATCACCACTTGAGTTTGGTATTATAAAATGATGAAATTTCTTATTTTTAAGCGAATTTAGACTTTAAATTTTACAGCGAATATCAAAAATTGAAGCTAGTGACTATAGTCCCCAAATGGAATTTTATTTTTTTGCTCAGCATTCGAAGTTTTGATGTAAATCGATTGACATATTTCTAAGTTATTCAACAATGAAAAATAAAGTCGTATGTACGGAATTCCTGGTGTTTTAAAAGTAACAATTGCTAGTGTTAACTCTGGTAGAAAATTCATCTACGATTATAGTTTTATTTTTATCACAAATCGAATTTAATTTGGTGTTTCGGCAAAATAGCCATTTTCAGTGAAAATGAGATATAATCTTACATATATCAAAAAGATAAAAAATATTCACGATTAATCGGCATATTTATTTTTAATATATATTTGGCATAACAAAACGTATTTTGTATTGGTACTCCTCGAAATTCCGAGCCCGAAAATTAATCATTGAAATTAAATACATGTATAGACAAAAACTATTCCGCACCAAATACTAATTTCATTAATTAATACTGATTCCAGGAGCTTGTAATAAATATTTAGATAATTACGGGTTTTGCTTTGATAACGTTGGCAAAACAGCAGAATCAGTTATTTAAAAAATTCCCAATCTATAATTAGATCATGGTAATGTAATCAGAATTCAAGATTTCAAAAAATTCAAAGGAACCATTTTGGAATACGAATTCACATCAAAAATTCATTAAGGGGGTGGTCGTCGCAAAAAATGAGGGTCTCTTAGAAAACAAATTCCCCATTTTATTTTATGCCTTTTTTATATGAAGAAATGGAAAATTACAAGCATTTTGTACTCGTTTTATTTTTATACATGACTAGAAAGCACTTTTTTGATGAGTTCAAAATATTTCGTATAAAAAAAGTAAATTTCTTGAATTTTTGGAAATTTAAAACACGATTTACAGAAAACGAGTCGAACTTTAGACAAAACTCTCCTTACCGATGTGCACGGAATCTTCAGTGCACATTCATTGTAGGTTTCGAATGTGTGACTTAGAAATCCTAGGGAGAGTACATTTGATGTTGAGACCCCTGAAGAATAGTCTGTCAATAGTACTGTTTTTTGGTGATTCTGAAGCCAAATCCAAGAATTTTCTCCAAAACTCTCCTAAGCGGTCTGCTCACGTTCTGTCTGGTTAATTTAAGTCATAAATCAATGTTGTACCTTAAAAAACCAGGGAGGAGATATATTTTGAAAAAATATTACCGTCAGTTTTGTAAGCACGTTTTTGATTGGACGAGCCATCCGTCACTTTTGATTTTTTTTAGGATGCAAGATTTTTGTTCAAATATATCAGAGAGAGGTAATGTTTGGTCCGACGATTTGTACTTTTGCTACAATTAGTCATTGAAAACCCCATTTTCGCCTTAAAATGCGACGACCACCCCCTTAATATGATACAGTAACCTTAGAAACCAATGAAATTTTAATAAGTGCATTTTTCAAAGACAGTTTTTTGATGATTTTGAATTCCGCTGAAGAATTTCACCATGTAATTGCTGGAATTTTAAATACATCCGTTACAAATATTTATTTCGGAAAAATGTTTAGTCCAAAATTTCAGGAAAATGAGGTTGAAAAAGGCGAAATGCAATTTTCTACTAACATTGAACTTTTGACATTGTTTCTGACATTAAGATAAGCTGAATTAACACATTTATCATAAAGTTTTCTAAATATGCGTCATCCCATCTCAGGCTATAGGCGCTCTGGAAATCGACTTTTCGAATAAACAATGATTCGGCACTGACAACTTGGAACAAAATTTTCGGAAAAATGGAAAATTTCTTTAAGCTGTAAAATTTGGAACTGGGAAAAGGCTATTAATGATGAATCATTTTTTTTGTAAACGCGATTTTCCCGGTATTTGAACTAATTCTCTTCACGGTTTAGGCCAGATTTTATTGACCATGATTATCGGAAGGTGATGGTGATTTTTGGGTTTATCTTATTTAAAATAATAATGTTAGCGGTTTCTTCGAACTAAGGTGTCTGGAACTAATGATAATTGAAATCGTTGCTTTAACATGAAAACCATGAATCCATTTTTGATTTTTTAACTCCATTATGTTCTAATTAAAATCAAATTATCATTCCTAAAGTGACACATATTCAAATAATCTGACAATTAGTAGTCTTTGATTTAACATATAATTAAAAGTTTTTATCAGATTAGCCCAGTTTATATGATAGACTATCATTGATAGTTTGACATATTTTTAATTCCAAAAGTTTGAATAGGCTTAATTTTGTACATCAGAATTGGAATGTTGAAAATTGAAAAAAAAGGCGGAAGTTTATGATAACTGCAGGAATTTAAAGGGCGGAACTTACTTTTGAAATTAGAAAAAAGAACTCTGACTTTATACTTTTTTACTCATTATGAAATCTGTAGAAGGAATGTTTGTTCCTAATAGGAACTCCCTATACATAATTTGAAAAGTACGAAAATACTATTCAATATTCTTACTCCAATCAAAGTCACTCCTGATCTCGTGGGTGGTAATCACCGCACCATCGCCCTTATTGTATTTAGTAATTGACTACACTAAAAGACAAATTAAAGATCAAGGGTGACTTCGAGTGAATAAAGGATATGATCAAATTATTGAATTTAGCATGCTTATGCATTTTGCCTCCGGTTAAGATTCCGTATGTTAACAAGTTCTTAAAAAGATAAATTTGGTTGAAAAAAGCCCTTATCGCAAGTAAACAAATTATTTATAGCTTAATTGACGACAGCTAATCGGCAGGTGATAGTCTTAAAGTTTTACGAATCCGATGAAAAGATTTAAAAAGTCAAGTGTAGCCACTTTACATTAATAAATTATAGCTTGTCTAATATTTGGGGAGATCTCACTTAAAATTCGAAGGTATTTGAAAAAAGAAAAATTATTTTTACAAAGTTTTGGTTGATTTTATTATCAAGTTTTAATACAAGTTAAAATACAGAACATTGCAAATTAATTTTTTTTAACATTGATATTCTCACCCAAAATAATCGTAATTTTAACTTAGGGCATTGAATTTCCTGTATTTTTTGTGGTATACAGTATGTAAATTTGTTGTTCGAGGAAAACACGGAAGGGTATCGAGATTGAAATGAAAAAAATGGAGAAACATTATCGGGCTTTCATTTGAAGGTACGCTCTTATTGGCTACTCATGAAATACCCAATCTCGAGGTCCTTCCGTCATTGTTCTTTAAGCAACAAATTTACACACCGTAACTTATACATTGTAGTTTTAGACCTGTTCATATAGTTTGATTTTAACCAATCAGAGTCTGTTTTTATTAATTTGTAGTTAAACATTATGTTTTGTTGAAATTTTGCCGAATAATAAACTACCCGAATAAAAAATAGAAATTATGTAGTAAAGAAAATTTTGACAAATCAAACTAAATAAAACTACTTGAAAAATACGATTATTTGACTCGAAAATTAAAATTATGAAAATTTGTTTTGAAATTTTCGATTATATTTTGAATTAACTGTTATGTCAGCATGAAATATACTGGCCTTAATTAACCTTGAACTTTCATGACCATTTCGATAATGATTCGATAAGTCCACGTAAGAGTTATCAGGCGGTTTTAAAGGTTGTTATTACTAATCAGTAAATTATATAATTACTTGCTTATTAAAATAATGATTGAGACCAAAAATATTGATTATTTTAGTGAAACTTTATCTAATCTCATTCATGTCATGATAAAATTAGAAAAGGGGACATTTTTTAAGCCTAGAGGTTTTTAACTCGAATTTTTGATGTATGCAGAGTTGACATCTTAGGATCCAGATGGAGAATAATTCCAAGTTTAAATTGCTATCCACCTACGTTTTTTGAACACGGTCCTTAATTTTTGGTGAATATTTAATGAAGATAGTTGAAGATATATTTTACATCTGCCACAGCTTTTATTGAAAAACCACAATTTACGGTATTAAAGAATTTTCAAAAGATTATTAGTTCAGATAAAATTCAGTTTTCTCATCCTCTATCCAGAAAGGAGAAATTGTTTTTATATTCCTGGTGTCTATCTTAAAACTCGCAGAAAATGACGTGTTTCTACAGTCTACTTAATTACAATATTACATATATAAACGTTGACAATTTATTTAAGTTATAGCGTCACTAATCAGAAACCTTAATAACAGCAGAAAATTTGGCTTTCAAGGCCAAATTCTTGAACTCTTTACTGTACTACCATTTTTATAAAATTAAACTGAAAGTTTAAATCTGATCCTAGACATTTTAAGCATTTTAAAGAATAAAGTTGCCAAATTTGATCTATGCTATAATCATTAAGTCTAAGTCAAAATAAAGGTTACTTCGGTAATGAACTTTTTCATCATTTTCGGTTCCTAAGTACTCAAAATACTGATTAGAAGATATTATGCGTTAAAAATTTGGCTGACAACGTGAGAGTTAATAATCTAAAAATAATGCTAGATCGACATTTTTGGCGAGAAGTTACAATTAAGATTGTTTATTAATTTCGAAAATTAAACGATTTTTAGCTGAGCTTGTGAGAAAACTCGTTGCCGAATTACCGCTTTCGGTTAAGCTTCAAAATATTATCTGGACCAGGTTCAAATTGTTCGATTTTGACCATATTTATAAATAAGCCTTTCTATCCGTTATCTATCTGAAAGACAAATGCAAATTAGGTTCAGTTAAACAGAAAACAATCTTTTATCTTGACAACCAAAATTGGCGGCACACGTGGATAGTGTATGACAAAAATAGCAAGTCCAGGAGATTTGTAGATATGTTTAAGGTCCAACTAAGATAACTTTGTATGTAGATATCTTGTGCATATATTTTGTTTTGAATGGCTGCTTATCGCAAAATGCTGGACTTTTCGTGAATTTTGTTGATTGGGAACATTTCACTGATAACCTGAAAAAATTCGACCTTAAAATCATTTTTTTGAGACAAAAATTCTTACGCTTAAAATGATCAAAAAATTTTCCGCAAGATGAGCCAATAAAACTGAAATCCATTTTTGTCTTTCAAAATTTCTTATTTGAAATTATCTAAATAAAATAATGTTTCTAAAAGTGCCAATGGACTTCGGCTCGCTAAAGCATGCCAAATTGACCTAAATTGGTATGGTAGCCATATCGACACTTATAAAGTACCTTCCTTTCATTTAGTATTTATATATTAGCATATCCCTTTACGAGGAAGATAGATACTTTCTAGTTTGGTCTAGTACATCACGTACGTTAAGTAGTACCAATGTACTAGACCAAACTAGAAAATATCTATCTTCCTCGTAGAGGGATATAGTAGAAGTTGTGTTGCAGTACTTATCATTAACTGTTTCAAATCTATAATAGCAATTTTGGAAAGTATGAAAACTTTTACAAAATACAAATCTTCTCGCCAAATTTTTAAAATCATTATTACTTCTCAAATAAGGAGGAGATCAATAAGTCTGGAAATTTTTTTATTTAGTTTGTAAATCGCACACCTCAGTTAAAACTCTGTAGCTCATAATATTTATTTAACATGACACGATTTTCTAAGAAAGCAATTCTGAGACCAATTTGATCCTATTTTTTATGCCAGTTATTTATAACTGTACTTATTCGAATACTGGAGAATATACCACAGTATTAAAGTCAAGATAACAATAAGTGTTTATTTTAGATAGCTATTTGGACCAGTATTAAACTAGGGGTCGATAGTTAAATGTATTAATTTGAAGTTTTGAACTTTCACGGCAAGAACAAGGATTCTAGAGCATAACATTTCAAACTTTTTGCCGGATCAGATTAATAAGATTGAGTTCTTTAAAATGATAAAAAATTAATTTTATTGCATCGACTAATCAAAATAGAAATTGCTGAACATTTTTAAATTCACAGAAATTTGTTTTTTATGATGTCATTGGGTTTTATGTCTAACTTTTGAGTTCTAGCACTTTTTTTTCGGGTTGTTGCAACTTGAAAATATGTTATTTATATATTTTTATATGGATCCCTAAACTAAAGTGTTTAATAGTCTGAAATAATGCTTGCAAATTATTACCCAAATAGTAATCTGTGACAAAAAGCTGCTTTATCACAAAATAAAAATGTTTGTAACGGCCTGATGAAAATGGAAGCTGGCAACACTAGGGATTTTAGAAGAATAAAAAGGATTTTCATCTTGAAAAAACTTGAGATTTTTCATTACAAGCTGCACGTTTAATGTTTTGAGTGCCCTGGAATTAAGAGGATTTTTCCCTTATGATATAATTTTCTTCAGATTTTTCTTGCGTTAAGGGGGTGCCATAAACCCGGCAGACTGGAGTCGTTATAACTTACAGAAATAATAAGTCAGTACATTTTTTTATGCTTATTATAGTTAGCTGAACCGATATAAATATGTTTCAGCTTGATAAAATTATTTTTATTCATTTTAGGAAAGATTTGAGTTCGAGTTATCATTTTTGAAATTGTAAAAATTTCAAAAAAATTCAAACCATTATGAAAATTTTCCGCATTTTTTGTCCAAAATTTTTTTTGTTTTTTTTATTTAAATCTGTGGGTGAAAACCAAAACAAATAGGCACTTTAGCTTTTTTCAAAAACGCCTACATATTTTCTGACAGCTGTTTGAAAAATCATAAAATCTTTATTTTTCATCTTTTGTCGAATTTTTTCGAAATATTATGAAAATTTTTCGCAAATCATGTCCAAAATTTTTAATTTGTGGTTTTTCGAATTCCTTATAAAAAATGAGGTAGAATCATTTATTTTATTTTTTTGTATCTATTAAATCTCCGTATGTCAACTAATGAGTTGGTCGCGCGATTATCATTTCATGGATGAAATTTTTAACACTCGGCTGTACACTCGATAAGTGCCATTCGGCACTAAATTTTTAAAAATTGCATGGTGGTGAAAAATTCCCAATAAAATTGCGGGTGTTATAGGCGTCATTTTTGTGATAGTCAGAACATTTGTTAATATAAAAACCAATTGGAAGGGGGGGGTTCAAAATTTTTATCTCAACAAAAGTTTTTTTCTCTACTTTTGGCATTTTTGACCATTTTCAGGAACAAAACTTGATATCGAGGAAATTTTTAATGTGCAGAATTAAAACAGACTTTTTAGCGCATAACACCCGACAATCTCTGAAGTTTATTAATATCGTCTTCAAAAAATTCTGTGGCGGGTTTAGTTGGAAAGGATGTACAGTGAGAAGTGTTTTTTATTATTTCAGAAATAGTATGTTAAGGAAATTAAAAATATAAACGTTCGCAAGAATGAACACTTTAATTGAAGAAGAAAAAATAAAAAAATCAATTTTCACATTTTTTTCTCTCATATATCGCTCTGAAAAAATGTACCAATCTGCAGGACTTATGGCACCCCCTTAAAGTGATCTTTGATTTTTGTTTCTAACTGGTAAATTACAACCTAAACCTTCGTTAAAAAATAGCGATCAAATTGACAACAAATGTTTGAAAAAGGGCAAATATGTCCACATTTTTTGCTTCGACTTCAATTTTTGATAGAGTAATTATAATTTCTGGAAATCTCACTGAGGCTCATATATCCCCTTAGGTAGTAGATTGTTAAATTCTGGTTTGGTCTAGTACATTGGTACTACTTAACGTACATAATGTACTAGACCAAACCAGAATTTAACAATTTACTTCCTAAGGGGATATATTAGATTTTTTTCCCAAAATTCAAAGCGGAAAAATTAATTCACTGAGGACATCGTGAGATCTTTCTGCTATGTAAAATAATTATTTAAGGATTATGAAGTTTACAAGTGTCATGAAGTGTTTTGAGTCAAACTTTAGACCTAAAATAAGTTTGAAGTGAAAACTTATTTTAAATCAAAATTTGGAAAGCTTCGTATCATACTTTTCACTAATAAAATTATGTTATTTCATCAACTGAGTACAAATAAAGAAATATTTTTCAAATTATATCACAAAAAAAATAAGAAGTCATAGGTCGCTCGAAAAAGGAGAGCTTTACTCAGTACGGGGGTGGTTTGACTAGTCGCTTAATATATCCCTTTATCACATTTTGGTTAGAATGCGTAGCCACAACGTTAAAATCACACGTTAAAAGGAGTAGTGGCTACGCATTCTAACCAAAAGGTGATAAAGGGATATATCCCTTTACAAGGAAGGTAGATATTTTATAGTTTGGTCTAATACTTTTTTGACGGAATTGTCAAAAATTCAATAGTAATGTTTAAAAATTCAAAATGTTTATAAAAAAGGTTAAAAATATAGATTTGAACCAGCTAACCTAAAATTTTGTCCAAACATATAGAAATATTTACTTTTGAAAATGAAGCCCTGAAATCAATTTTTTTGCTCAATTATGAACATCTTTCAGTAAAATGATTATAATTGGATAGACAAAAACTGTAATTCTGACCAATCAACAGCCGCATTTTGTACTACGAAAAATCAATTTTTAAAGTTAAAACCTTCATTTTTTTTGTTAATTTTTTTTATTTTTTTGAGGGGGAATATAGGGGATTCCCCTGAATTTTTCCTTCCCCTTCTTCCCCTTGAGTTTGGTTCCCTTCCCCTTTCTTCCCCGTCCCTTTTACAAGCCTGATTGGTACTACTTAACGTACATAATGTAATAGACCAAACTTCAAAATATCTACCTTCCTCGTAAAAGGATATACTGTATATCAAATACAAAAGTTTCGATATGGACTTTCGATTAAGGCCCTTGACCGACAGATCTTGACTATTTGAATGATGCCAAATGCGGGAAAATGATTGAGTGGCCGCTCAAATTTAAGCCGCTTTCATCGGGTTATTTCAAAATTCAGGTTGTTGATTGGCTGCCAGTAACCCGTGCTGTTTGTATCTTTCAAATTTTCACGATCCGTTGGTCGGAGCTCATAATTCATATAACGGTTCAATATAAAGTTAATATTTTAACTTAAAGCTAAAAATATTATTTGGCATGTTATCCGTCAGAATTTAATCTGAATTGTATTGATATTATCAATGAAAACTCAAAGTTTATGACTGCCATTCTGAATTTTGGACACGCTGTTTATGATTTAAACATGCAATTTCCAACTCAGTGACAACTCGCTGTTTTTACCACAATTGAATAGAATTGGCGGCTTCTTTCAGATTATTATTTTTGAAAGAAACCTCTGGCTTCTTCAAATTTGATTTAAGGGGAAAATTGGCTTACAAATTATTGCATTTGATAATACTAAAGTATTTTCGCGTCGCTGGTGGTTAGGGGGGGTCCATATCGACGAGCATAGGCATTTTTATCTGACATATTTTGTTTAGCCAATACTTTTAGAATGTTTGGAATTGTAATTTGAAATTGGGAAAAAAGTAATAGTATTTTTATTTGTTGGATAAATTATACGGTATAATTTATACCAAAATAGCAATTTAATTATACCATTATGTAGCTGAATCGGTAAAAACTTCGAAGCTCCGTAAACGAAAGTAGGACAAATTTTTTATTTGAATAACTCAAATAGGCTGTCTGCAGACGAAAAAAATCGAAATAAGCATTTTTTCAAACAACCCTTTTTCGCCCATTTGGTCTTAAAAGTATCAAAATTTTTCATTCTTCAATTAGAACGGAAAAGACGCTTGTAGCGCTAACACACTGTTGCACTAAAGGGTCAAAATACAGTAAATGAGATTTTTGGCCATCTTGTGGTTATGATAGAAACAAATAAAATCAAAAGTTTTCTTGTCTAAAAATGTGAATTGAAAATAATGCCATCCACAGAAGGATGTGATTTCGATGATGAAAATAATTAAAAATAGTGCTGAATCTATTAATAGCGCTAAAGCGTTGCAGAAACTGCTAGCAACTTGGTCAGTTTTTTGTGTGAGGATAACAAGGCCAGCACTGTTTATACTTATAGTAATCATTTCGAAATCGTTCACAACATCTTGGTGAAGCCATTTTTCTTAATTTCATTTATATTCTATAAATTATATCTTATTATATTTGGAGTTATTTCTTAATAAATTAGTTTGGATTTGCCTTCAATTTATTTGATAACAAGACAAAAATTAACCAGTTGTATCAATTTCCTTTATATATGATATCCTATATTTTTTTGATATGATATATTTTTTTCTCGCGATCCCTGTAGACTACATGAAGACATTTTTAGTGTATTTATATTTGATGTTAATATATTTTGCCTCAACTTAAAATCAGTGAAAACATCTAATTTCAGCAGAGAATTTCAGAATGCCTGGAAATATGGTTGAAAATTCAACGAGGCATTTTAATATTAGTGCTGCATAATGACAATTATTAAAAGTTCATGTCTCTAAAAATGTAGAGTCGAAGTCATTCGAATAAATCTTTTTGAGTTACTTTAGAAAGCCTGATAAATTTATTCAAAATTGACATTTGGTTATAATTAGGGTCAAAAACGCTGTTTTCAGTACGGAAAATGAGCTTTAAAATAGGGAGTGGCAACTGATATATATCGCTAAGTTGTTATCAAAAACCCTATGTGTCCAAATAAAGATCAACTATAATAATCCTTCTTAGTTTATACGAGCCAAAAATAAATTTTTAATATTTATTTAATCGTGACAGACGGGGACGGACTTAAAATACTTTTATTCTGAATTTGTTTAAAATAGCTTCATTTAGAAGACCGAAAAAAGGTAGACTATTTCAAAAAATGCAAATAGAATAACCTTGAAGAGTTCAAATAGATGTGTTGTAAAAATTACTATTTTGTTGTTCAAATGACATTTTTGTTGCAAACGTTGGTATCGTAATGGCCATTATTGTGGTAAATACACGCGTTTTTGAGTCATACTGTATCAGTCATACACGATATATTCTGAGTTATTTTGTCCACAGTTATAAAATACTGTAGTTAGCTAATTTGGTTTAATTCATATTTTTGCATTCAGAATTAATACTTTTGAAAATGATTTCAAACTGCCGGAAGTTTTGGCCCGAAACTGCGCTTTTTAAATAAAATATAATATAAAAATTGTATTCTTACTAAGGCTGTTATCGGTCTTTTTCGGCATATTCTTACTATAAAATTGGAAAAAACCAGAGACGTCGTTATTATTTAATAATTTTCAAATGTATAAAAACATCTTACTAAAAAAGCAGATGAAACCTGGTTGAGTTGAGATGTCTCCCACTCAAAATCGCCAGATCTTCCACTAATGAAAATTCACCAAAACTAGTTCCTAATGCAATTTTTGATAAAATTTATCCATGTTTTAATTTGGCGTTTTTAACGAAAATTTGAACGAAATAAACTAAACATTTCTCGTTGAATATATCAAAGCATGAGATCTCTGTCCCATTTTTGCTGGAATATTTTTGGAGAATGTTTGAGTAATTCGGCTTAAACCTCCACGTCGATCATTTAAATACTTTTAAAAGAAGAATATTTTTAATGGCTAAACTGAATCGTTTGAAGCTAAAAATTCCGATTTTTTGTTATGGAAGCTAATTGAACTTTGAAGATATTTAAGATCGAAGTGCGATCTTGTTCGGTTGAGTGCTCAGAAAATCGAGTTTTTAGGAGAAATTCTGCTTTTACGGGTTAATGTGCATATTTCTCATTTGGGAAACATCTTTTGTGGGGAAATTAAAATTTTTAATATCATGAGAAAAGTTGAAAACTTAAGATGTTAAGATCAGATGCCAAGATCAGTTGCAGAGCTTTTCCAAAAAATACAAAACTTAATACTACACAAGTGAAAACTCTGGCTGACAATAAATGCTGCTTGTAAAAACGTGTTTTATCAAATATGATATTAGTAATATCATATTACCGACGGGTCACCCGCTGTGAATTTGAAAAATTATTTAAAAATTGATTTTGTATAATAAAATTACATTTTTGGGTATAGTTTCTTACGTAAAAATTAATTAGGTAACCGTTATATATCAAAATTAAGTTTCAAGGTCTCTCGAGCAATTTGTAGCAACTAATTTCATTTGTAAGAAAATATTTTACATGATGTTGCATAAATTATTTTTGAAAAAAAGAATACATTTCTGAAAACAATTTTTCTTGCATATTTTTACTAGAAAAAAAACATGAGCTATCATTTACGAGTACAGTCAATTCGCAGATTATTGGACTTCTTTATTGGATGAAAAATTTCTAATGCTAGACCATAACCTCATCATTTTCTCGCATAGGACAACTGTGCAATGTGTCACCACTTTTCCATTTATTATTACTGATCAAAAAAATTATAAAATGAACTCAATTTCTTAATCAAAAAAATTAGTTATTGGTAGCCATTTGTGGTCAGAAAATTAAACTTCAAATAAACATTTTGCTTGATGACAACGGCCCAAATTTACAGGTCAATCAAAACTTCATCCCTTTTGGCCGGTCAAAACTACAAGGCTGTTTATAATAAACAAAATAATTGATTTTTAATATGGCCACAATGACTGAGAAACGTTGCCAAACTAGATAAAAAGATTTTAGGAATTATGATCTTCGCAGGCAAATTCATAACATAAACCTCAGATAAAGGTGTCTAAAAAAGGCCCCTTAAATTTTATCTCAGGCCCAATAAGGTACTTATGAAAAAAGGCCCTTATCGAGGCTTATAGAATTATTCTCGGCGTGAAACCTGTTTTATATGCAAACTGATAAGAAAGCCACCAGGAAATTATGATTCTAAAGAGCCCTATTCTGGGTGATCCATATTTTTCGAAAATTTGTTACGAAATAAATAACCCCTGGCCATCGACAAATTGAGAAAATATGGCCGCCGAGGTTTGAAATGGAAACCACCAAAGTTTATACTGAACAGCTCAGAAGACAAACGATGTTCCAGAAATAATATTTTGCTTAAAAATAAACTTTTTAAATAAACAACCCTTCTACGATAATAAACTCTCCAGCAAAAACTTCGATTTTTCATCGACTTTTCTTCTATACCTAATCTTGAAAAAACCCGAGATTTGCATAATGATAAGCCATATATATACTCTAGAAAATGCCAAAACACGCCCTTCTGAGGTAAAAGATATTTTAATTTTTTTTAGAAGTGAATTCATGAAAGTTTGAGGCTTCTTCGTAATGGTTACTCCCAACTTGCTTTTTTTCGATAATTTTGAAACTTTATTTTGAAATATTTTCAAAAAACCACCCTGTTGGTGGTTCGCTGACCAATTACGGAAACTTTCCGCACAGAAAATATATGAAAATTAAAGTATGTCCGCGTAGAATAAAAATTGCTCTGCAGGATACATCCTACACAAATCTATAGGACAATTTTGATATTGACCAATTAACGCGCAGCAGGTCATCTCTCATTCAACACGGGAAACATTTCATTGTCTGGTGAATTGAAAAAACTACGCGATAACAAAAAATACACAAGCTTACATAAAATTATACTTAAAAACTTACCAAAAACTATCTTACAAAAACATTACAGTACAAGAAAAAAATTCTTACAAAAACATTACAGTATCAGAATAAAATTCGTACGAAAAAAATTTTTACACAAAAAACATTACTCTGTCAAAAAAATCGTACAAAAAAAACATTACACCGTCAAAAATATATTATTTAACTTTTCTCTGATTCTTGATTTCCCCAAAAAGTACCTTTATTTTGCTGACAGTTATTTCTTCTTCTGTTAGCTTTTTCTAATTTAGTTGCACCTATCATCTTCTGAGTTTTTTCGATTATACTTCTTTTAAAAATTTAACAAATCCCAATTTAATAGCAAATTAACTAGGTTCCGTAAGCTTTCGTTCTTCGTTTGGTATTCTCTGAATGGTGAACTTCTCAAAAATAGGTCTTTTCCGCAAATATAAAAATTAAATACAAAAAAGGGTTGGATTGATTATCTATTAGAAAAAAGGGTTAAAAAGCTACGTCACAATATTTTTCAGAAGGGAGTTTCAGAAGTCGCTAGATGGCGCTGGAGGTAAAAAGTGGGGGTCGCTCATTTTCAAATCGCAAAACGCAAATATGCTGTCGTGGTAACTTTTCAGAGTAAATTGGTCAGTGAGATGACTCATTATACAACCATTTGCCCGTGTAGGAATTCAAACTTTATGTAATAACGTTATCTACCATAAAAGCCGATATAATAATGGTCAGTTATAAAGTATGAAAAATTCTACAAAGAACAGTTTTATCTTATGATTATAAACTTGTCTGGGAAATGATAAAATTGCATGCACAAATTTAGCGATGCATAAGGAGAAATGTATATGACTTAGTTGTCCAAGGTTAATTTAGAGGTGAACCGTGGTTGACCCAATTCCAGCGATTTACACTATTGACGAACGCTTAACCCGTGTACTCAGCATTTAAAAACAACCCTGTACTCAGACAAGTATAAATCGGCACTTACCAACTTTGAAAAATTATATTTTGTTTCCTTTACATGTCACAAAGTTTCAATAAGACTTATTTTAAAGTCCGAACAATTTTGTGTACGATTAAATAACTACGGTAGCAGGATTTACTTAAAAAAATCATATTTTTTCTCTGACGTAGGTGAAAATATTCGCTTTTTCACTAAAACATCGTTTTTAAGTCAAACCATAACTTTTTTAGTTTGACATAAATATAAAAAAAAGATAGACAAACAAAATTTTCATACATTAATATTATTATTACATTCACATGTACATTAATAATGTTGTAAAAATTGTTTGATCTATATAATCGCAGCACCATCTCGCCGACTATTTTAGCGTTCAGAACGCTGCGTTCTAGACATAAATATCCAGAAAAAAAGTATTATTTTCAAATGATCTCAAATTCATATTGAGTCATAGAGCAAAATTGGTCGGACTTCTGTTTTTCAATAAGACAAAAAACTGAAACCGTTTTTACAGAAAATAGAATATTTTCATAATGAAAGCAATTTGCTTTTACAACGAAATAATATTATAATTCCCTATTGAGAATTGTCCTTTAAATTGTAAAAATAACATTTTTCAAGTTTAAAAACTCATTTTAGTTTTTTCACTTTCTAGATTTCGACTTAACATGATTACCAGACTCCTCTTGTCACATATAAAATTTCAGTTTTTTTACGTGTACATGAATTAATACGTGATAAGTATGGTACTACCCGATTTGAATTCATTGTTTTATGATTATGATTAAATTTCTGATCAGTATATATATGCAATTAAAAATAGTGCCGAAAGTGGTTGAGTTTGTTAATTGCTCATTATGTCGGAAGTTCACTTAAGTTTTAAAAATATGTTTTTAATTGAAGTCAACTCAAGCTGTTTTTCCATACTTTTACCCGAGTGTTTTTCCCGCCGCGCGACTTTATATACTTTTCGCGGAACAGCTCGCGGCAGTGCGGAACAGCTCGCGGAACAGCCGCGGCGGCACAACTCGCAAGCTGCCGAATTGCCAGGCGTTTCGTTATGCTGCATACCGTATGCACCGCATAGTCTAAAGACGTAGGCTAATGTGAGCGACTGTATTTAGCTTGGCTGTATGAAAAATAATTATCAGAAAATAATTTGTTTATATCAAAAGGAGAGTCCTTACTTAGCTGTATATAATATACAGTATATGGAAGAAGCGGATCTTAACTCGTAGACTCGATGTCCGGCAAGTAATAAACATTCACTATTTAATCGCATTTTACGACGCATTTTAAACATTTATGACAAGATCAGTTATAAAGTTATCGATTAACTTTAAGACAAAATGATGTTTGTGCGTTTTTTTGAAATTTTTACTGTATTACAGTAGGGCGTCACTGTCGATTCGACTCAGAAAAATGTCGAAACTGAGAATTTTCAGTATCCTATCGTGTTCCTTGGTTAATTTGGAGCAAAAAACTTGCTTGTGACTTTTGAAATTTTAACTTCCTGGTGTCTAAAATGACCAAAATAGATACCAGTCACTAAAAAACCGGCTGTAAAACGGAAGTGGTCATATGATTTTTAGTGCCACAACTTTTTTCGATAGGAAAGGTCTTAATGCAAGATCACACCAATTTTCAAAAAATTGAGGTCAATCTAGGGGTCCACGAAAAAATTGCAATGTGAAAATTTCGTAATTTTCCCATTCTCTTAAGGATTTTGCTTTTTTGCCACCAGATATAGAAGAGGATATGTTTTTGAAAGAGGTCAGGCGGGTCAATTGAGAGGTGGCGATAATTTTATGTCATCTGGTCAAATTCTCAATCTCAATATTTTTGATCGAAAATGCCATTTTAAATCTAAAATTTGATTCCGCCACGCAATTTCGAAAATTGAAAAAAATTTATAGAAAACTTTTTGCGGTAATCCTTCCTCATTCATTTTTCCGCATTGATCTCTAGGTATATAACACATGATTGAAAAACCTAATATTTTGGCATTAAATACATATAGCACGTCCACCAATCGATTGTCGGCCAAAATCGACCACTCGTGGTAGATTTGTCACATATACTGATTGTGCCAAATTTTATTGTCGCGTTTAGTGGTGAAAATATTTTTTTTCAAAAACTCCAATATTTTTCTTCACAAAATTGATATTTACTTGAAAACAGCCTAAATGGCCAAAAATGACGGTTTCCGAGTACATGGGTGCCATCCTTATCCGTACGCCTCAGCTCGGCCTAAAATAAAACTCTTAATATAGCTCCCTAGAGACTAATTATTTTAACAGAAGATCGTGAATTGCTTGACTTGAAAAAAGATGTCTCTGGGTGCGGCTAGGTGCGGTTCGACATAAAAATAATTTTTAAAGATTCAGATTTTCAATTTTTTTCCAAGTATTTCAAAAATTTGATAGTGAAAAATTTTTCAAAAAAAAAATTTTTCCAATTTTTTTTCCAATTTTTTTTTTAGCCAAAATACTTAAAATGTTTTCCTCTTTCGTTTGATGTGCAAATCATGCTATTCCAGCGCATTTGAAAATTTCGGATTTTGAAAAATTTTGAAAAAAATTTCGAAAAAATTTTCGAAAATTTTCGAAATTATTTTTTTCAAATTCTCCGGAAAAAATAAAAAGGAATGACTTCCTCGGATTTTTCATATACCTTTAAGTCTCTATTTNAAATGTTCGTTTGACCATATTATAAATAAAGCCTTTCTAATCCGTTATCTATCTGAAAGACAAATGCAAATTAGTCAGTTAAACAGAAAACAATCTTTATCTTGACAACCAAAATGGCGGCACACGTGGATAGGTGACAAAAATAGCAAGTCCAGGAGATTTGTAGATATGTTAAGTCCAACTAAGATAACTTTGTATGTAGATATCTTGTGCATATATTTTTTTGAATGGCTGCTTATCGCAAAATGCTGGACTTTTCGTGAATTTTGTTGATTGGAACATTTCACTGATAACTGAAAAAATTCGACCTTAAAATCATTTTTTTGAGACAAAATTCTTACGCTTAAATGATCAAAAAAATTTTCCGCAAGATGAGCCAAAAAACTGAAATCCATTTTGTCTTTCAAAATTTCTTATTTGAAATTATCTAAATAAAATAATTTCTAAAAGTGCCAATGGACTTCGGCTCGCTAAAGCATGCCAAATTGACCTAAATTGGTATGTAGCCATATCGACACTTATAAAGTACCTTCCTTTCATTAGTATTTATATATTAGCATATCCTTTACGAGAAGCATAGATACTTCTAGTTTGGTCTAGTACATCACGTACGTTAAGTAGTACAATGTACTAGACCAAACTAGAAAATATCTATCTTCCTCCGTAGAGGGATATAGTAGAGTTGTGTGCAGTACTCTATCATTAACTGTTTCAAATCTATAATAGCAATTTTGAAAGTATGAAAACTTTTACAAAATACAAATCTCTCGCAAATTTTTAAAATCATTATTACTTCTCAAATAAGGAGGAGATCAATAAGTCTGGAAATTTTTTTATTTAGTTTGTAAATCGCACACCTCAGTTTAAACTCTGTAGCTCATAATATTATTAACATGACACGATTTCTAAAAGCAATTCTGAGACCAATTTGATCCTATTTTTTATGCCAGTATTTATAACTGTACTTATTCGAATACTGGAGAATATACCACGTATGAAAGTCAGATAACAAAAGTGTTATTTTAGATGCTATTTGGACCAGTATTAAACTAGGGGTCGATAGTTAAATGTATTAATTTGAAGTTTTGAACTTTCACGGCAAGAACAAGGATTCTAGAGCATAACATTCAAACTTTTGCCGGATCAGATTAATAAGATTGAGTTCTTTAAAATGATAAAAAATTAATTTATTGCATCGACTAATCAAAATAGAATGCTGAACATTTTTAAATTCACAGAAATTTGTTTTTATGATGTCATTGGTTTATGTCTAACTTGAGTTCTAGCACTTTTTTTCGGTTGTTGCAACTTGAAAATATGTTATTTATATATTTTATATGGATCCCTAAACTAAAGTTTTAATAGTCTGAAATAATGCTTGCAAATTATTACCCAAATAGTAATCTGTGACAAAAAAGCTGCTTTATCACAAAATAAAAATGTTGTAACGGCCTGATGAAATGGAAGCTGGCAACACTAGGGATTTAGAAGAATAAAAAGGATTTCATCTGAAAAAACTTGAGATTTTTCATTACAAGCTGCACGTTTAATTTGAGTGCCCTGGAATTAAGAGATTTTTCCCTATGATATAATTTTCTTCAGATTTTCTTGCGTTAGGGGTGCCATAAACCCGGCAGACGAGTCGTTATAACTTACAGAAAAATAAGTCAGTACATTTTTTTATGCCTTATTATAGTTAGCTGAACCGATATAAATATGTTCAGCTTGAATAAAATTATTTTTATTCATTTAGAAGATTTGATTCGAGTTATCATTTTGAAATTGGTAAAAAATTCAAAAAAAATTCAAACCATTATGAAAATTTTCCGCATTTTTTGTCCAAAATTTTTTTTTGTTTTTTTTTAAATCTGTGGTGAAACACCAAAACAATAGGCACTTTAGCTTTTTTCAAAACGCCTACAATTTTCTGACAGCTGTTTGAAAATCATAAATTTATTTTTCATCTTTGTCGAATTTTTTCGAAATATTAGAAAAATTTTTCGCAAATCATGTCAAAATTTTAATTTGTGGTTTTCGAATCCTTATAAAAAATGAGGTAGAATCATTTATTTATTTTTGTATCTATTAAATCTCCGTATTCAACTAATGAGTTGGTCGCGCGATTATCATCATGGATGAAATTTTAACACTCGGCTGTACACTCGATAAGTGCCATTCGCACTAAATTTTTTAAAAATTGCATGGTGCGTGAAAAATTCCCAATAAAATTGCGGTGTTATAGGCGTCATTTTTGTGATAGTCAGAACATTTTTAATATAAAAACGCAATTGAAGGCAATTTTTTAATCTCAACAAAGTTTTTTTCTCTACTTTTTGGCATTTTGACCATTTTAGACATGGAACAAAACTTGATATCGACGGAAATTTTTAATGTGCAGAATTAAAACAGACTTTTAGCGCATAACACCCCGACAATCTCTGAAGTTTATTAATATCGTCTTCAAAAAATTCTGTGGCGGGTTTAGTTGGAATATGATGTACAGTGAGAAGTTTTTTTATTATTCTCAGATAATTATATGTTAAGAAATTAAAAATATAAACGTTCGCAAGAATGAACACTTTAATTGAAGAAGAAAAAAATAAAAAAATCAATTTTCACATTTTTTCTCTCATATATCGCTCTGAAAATGTACCAATCTGCAGGACTTATGCACCCCTTAAAGTGATCTTTGATTTTGTTCTAACTTGGTAATACAACAACTAACCTTCGTTAAAAAATAGCGATCAAATGACAAACAAATTTTGAAAAAGGCAAATATGTCCACATTTTTGCTCGACTTCAATTTTGAAAGTAATATAATTTCTGGAATCTCACTGAGGCTCATATATCCCCTTAGGTAGTAGATTGTTAAATTCTGGTTTGGTCTAGTACATTGGTACTACTAACGTACATAATGTACTAGACCAAACCAGAATTAACAATTTACTTCCTAAGGGGATATATTAGATTTTTTCCCAAAATTCAAAGCGGAAAAATTAATTCACTTGAGGACATCGTGAGATCTTTCTGCTATGTAAAATAATTATTTAAGGATTATGAAGTTTACAAGTGTCATGAAGTGTTTTGAGTCAAACTTTAGACCTAAAATAAGTTTGAAGTGAAAACTATTTTAAATCAAATTTGAAGCTTCGTATCATACTTTCACTATAAAAATTATGTTATTTCATCAATGAGTACAAATAAAGAAATATTTTTCAATTATATCACAAAAAAAATAAGAAGTCATAGTCGCTCGAAAAAGGAGAGCTTACTCAGTACGGGGGTGGTTTGACTAGTCGCTAATATATCCCTTTATCACATTTGGTAGAATGCGTAGCCACAACGTTAAAATCACACGTTAAAAGGAGTAGTGGCTACGCATTCTAACCAAAAAGTGATAAAGGGATATATCCTTTACAGGAAGGTAGATATTTATAGTTTGGTCTAATACTTTTTTGACGGAATTGTCAAAAATTCAATAGTAATCGTTAAAATTCAAAATGTTATAAAAAAGTTAAAAATATAGATTTTGAACCAGCTAACCTAAAAATTTGTCCAAACATATAGAATATTTACTTTTGAAAATGAAGCCTGAAATCAATTTTTTGCTCAATTATGAACATCTTTCAGTAAAATGATATAATTGGATAGACAAAAACTGTTAATTCTGACCAATCAACAGCCCATTTTGTACTACGAAAAATCAATTTTTAAAGTTAAAACCTTCATTTTTTTTAATTTTTTTATTTTTTGAGGGGGAATATAGGGATTCCCTGAATATTTCCTTCCCTTCTTTCCCCTTGAGTTGGTTCCCTTCCCCTTTCTTCCCGTCCCTTTTAACAAGCCTGAATTGGTACTACTTAACGTACATAATGTAATAGACCAAACTTCAAAAATATCTACCTTCCTCGTAAAAGGATATACTGTATATCAAATACAAAAGTTTCGATATGGACTTTCGATTAAGGCCCTTGACCGACAGATCTTGACTATTTGAATGATGCCAAATGCGGGAAAATGATGGAGTGGCCGCTCAAATTAAGCCGCTTTCATCGGGTTATTCAAATTCAGGTGTGATGGCTGCAGTAACCCGTGCTGTTTGTATCTTTCAAATTTTCACGATCCGTTGGTCGGAGCTCATAATTCATATAACGGTTCAATATAAAGTTAATATTTTAACTTAAAGCTAAAAATATTATTTGGCATGTTATCCGTCAGATTTAATCTGAATTGTATTGATGATATCAATGAAAACTCAAAGTTTATGACTGCCATTCTGAATTTTGGACACGCTGTTTATGAATTTAATACATGCAATTTCCAAACTCAGTGACAACTCGCTGTTTTTACCACAATTGAATAGAATGGCGGCTTCTTTCAGATTATTATTTTGAAAGAAACCTCTGGCTTCTTCAAATTGATTTAAGGGGAAAATTGGCTTACAAATTATGCATTTGATAATACTAAAGTATTTCGCGTCGCCTGGTGGTTAGGGCGGTCCATATCGACGGCATAGGCATTTTTATCTGACATATTTGTTTAGCCATACTTTTAGAATGTTTGGAATTGTAATTTGAATTGGAAAAAAGTAATAGTATTTTTATTTGTTGGATAAATTATACGGTATAATTTATACCAAAATAGCATTTAATATACCATATGTAGCTGAATCGGTAAAAACTTCGAAGCTCCGTAAACGAAAGTAGGACAAATTTTTATTTGAATAACCAAATAGGCTGTCTGCAGACGAAAAAAATCGAAATAAGCATTTTTTCAAACAACCTTTTCGCCCATTGGTCTTAAAAGTATCAAAATTTTCATTCTTCAATTAGAACGGAAAAGACGCTTGTAGCGCTAACACACTGTTCAACTAAAGGGTCAAAATACAGTAAATGAGATTTTTGCCACTTGTGGTTATGATAGAAACAAATAAAATCAAAAGTTTTCTTGTCTAAAAATGAATTGAAAATAATCCATCACAGAAGGATGTGATTTCGATGATGAAAATAATTAAAATAGTGCTGAATCTATTAATAGCGCTAAAGCGTTGCAGAAACTGCTAGCAACTGGTCAGTTTTTTGTGTGAGGATAACAAGGCCAGCACTGTTATACTTATAGTAATCATTTCGAAATCGTCACAACATCTGGTGAAGCCTTTTTCTTAATTTCATTTATATTCTATAAAATTATATCTTATTATATTTGGAGTTATTTCTTAATAAATTAGTTTGGATTTGCCTTCAATTTATTTGATAACAAGACAAAAATTAACCAGTTGTATCAATTTCCTTTATATATGATATCCTATATTTTTGATATTGATTATTTTTTTCTCGCGATCCCTGTAGACTACATGAAGACATTTTTAGTGTATTTATATTTGATGTTAATATATTTTGCCTCACTTAAAATCAGTGAAAACATCTAATTCAGCAGAGAATTTCAGAATGCCTGGAATATGGTTGAAAATCAACGAGGCATTTTAATATTAGTGCTGCATAATGACAATTATTAAAAGTTCATGTCTCTAAAAATGTAAGAGTCGAAGTCTTCGAATAAATCTTTTTGAGTTACTTTAGAAAGCCTGATAAATTTATTCAAAATGACATTTGTTATAATTAGGTCAAAACGCTGTTTTCAGTACGGAAAATGAGCTTTAAAAGGAGTGGCACTGATATAATCGCTAAGTTGTTATCAAAAACCTATGTGTCCAAATAAAGATCAACTAAATAATCCTTCTTAGTTTATACGAGCCAAAAATAAATTTTAATATTATTTAATCGTGACAGACGGGACGGACTTAAAATACTTTATTCTGAATTTGTTTAAATAGCTTCATTAGAAGACCGAAAAAAGGTAGACTATTCAAAAAATGCAATAGAATAACCTGAAGAGTTCAATAGATGTGTTGTAAAAATTACTATTTTTGTTGTTCAAATGACATTTTTGTTGCAAACGTTGTATCGTAATGGCCAATATGTGGTAAATACACGCGTTTTTGATCATACTGTATCAGTCATACACGAATATTCTGAGTTATTTTGTCCACAGTTATAAAATACTGTAGTTAGCTAATTTGGTTTAATTCATATTTTTGCATTCAGAATAATACTTTGAAAATGATTTCAAACTGCCGGAAGTTTGCCCGAAACTGCGCTTTTTAAATAAAATATAATATAAAAATTGTATTCTTACTAAGCGTTATCGCGTCTTTTTCGGCATATTCTTACTATAAAATTGGAAAAAACCAGAGACGTCGTTATTATTTAATAATTTTCAAATGTTATAAAAACATCTTACTAAAAAAGCAGATGAAACCTGGTTGAGTGAGATGTCTCCCACTCAAATCGCCAGATCTTCCACTAAGAAAATTCACCAAAACTAGTTCCTAATGCAATTTTGATAAAATTATCCATGTTTTAATTTGGCTTTTAACGAAAATTTAGACGAAATAAACTAAACATTTCTCGTTGAATATATCAAGCATGAGATCCTGTCCATTTTTGCTGAATATTTTTGGAGAATTTTGAGTAATTCGGCTTAAACCTCCACGTCGATCATTTAAATACTTTTAAAAGAAGAATATTTTTAATGGCTAAACTGAATCGTTTGAAGCTAAAAAAATCCGATTTTTTGTTATTGAAGCTAATTGAACTTGAAGATATTTAAGATCGAAGTGCGATCTTTTTGCGTTGAGTGCTCAGAAAATCGAGTTTTAGGAGAAATTCTGCTTTTACGGTTAATGGTGCATATTCTCATTTGGGAAACATCTTTGTGGGAAATTAAAATTTTTAATATCATGAGAAAGTTGAAAACTTAAGATGTTAAGATCAGATGCCAAGATCAGTTGCAGAGCTTTCCAAAAATACAAAACTTAATACTACACAAGTGAAAACTCTGGCTGACAATAAATGCTGCTTGTAAAAACGTGTTTATCAAATATGATATTAGTAATATCATATTACCGACGGTCACCCGCTGTGAATTTGAAAAATTATTAAAAATTGATTTGTATAATAAAATTACATTTTTGGGTAAGTTCTTACGTAAAAATTAATTAGGTAACCGTTATATATCAAAATAAGTTTCAAGGTCTCTCGAGCAATTGTAGCAACTAATTTCATTTGTAAGAAAATATTTTACATGATTTGCATAAATTATTTTTGAAAAAAAGAATACAATTTCTGAAAACAATTTTTCTTGCATATTTTACTAAAAAAAAAATGAGCTATCATTTACGAGTACAGTCAATTCGCAGATATTGGACTTCTTTATTGGATGAAAATTTCTAATGCTAGACCATAACCTCATCATTTTCTCGCATAGGACAACTGTGCAATGTGTCAAACCACTTTTCCATTATTATTACGATCAAAAAAATTATAAAATGAACTCAATTCTCTAAATCAAAAAAAAGTTATTGGTAGCCATTTTGTGGTCAGAAAATTAAACTTCAAATAAACATTTTGCTGATGACAACGGCCCAATTACAGGTCAATCAAAACTTCATCCCTTTGGCCGGTCAAAAACTACAAGGCTGTTTATAAAAACAATAATTGATTTTTAATATGGCCACAATGATGAGAAACGTGCCAAACTAGATAAAAGATTTAGGAATTATGATCTTCGCAGGCAAATTCATAACATAAACCTCAGATAAAGGTGTCTAAAAAAGGCCCTTAAATTTTATCTCAGGCCCATAAGTACTATGAAAAAAGGCCCTTAATCGAGGCTTATAGAATATTCTCGGCGTGAAACCTGTTTATATGCAAACTGATAAGAAAGCCCAGGAAATTATGATTCTAAAGAGCCCTATTCTGGGTGATCCATATTTTCGAAATTGTACGAAATAAATAACCCCTGCCATCGACAAATTGAGAAATATGGCCGCCGAGGTTTGAAATGGAAACACCAAAGTTATACTGAACAGCTCAGAAGACAACGATGTTCCAGAAATAATATTTTGCTTAAAAATAAACTTTTAAATAAACAACCCTTCTACGATAATAAACTCTCCAGCAAAAAACTTCGATTTTCATCGACTTTTCTTCTATACCTAATCTGAAAAACCCGAGATTTGCATAATGATAAGCCATATATAATACTCTAGAAAATGCCAAAACACGCCTTCTAGGTAAAAGATATTTTAATTTTTTAGAAGTGAATTCATGAAAGTTTGAGGCTTCTTCGTAATGGTTACTCCCAACTTGCTTTTTTCGATAATTTTGAAACTTTATTTTGAAATATTTCAAAAAACCACCCTGTTGGTGGTTCGCTGACCAATTACGGAAACTTTCCGCACAGAAATATATGAAAATAAAGTATGTCGCGTAGAATAAAAATTGCTCTGCAGGAACATCCTACACAAATCTATAGGACAATTTTGATATTGACCAATAACGCGCAGCAGGTCATCTCTCATTTCAACACGGGAAACATTTCATTGTCTGGTGAATTGAAAAAACTACGCGATAACAAAAATACACAAGCTTACATAAAATTATACTTAAAACTTACCAAAAACTATCTTACAAAAACATTACAGTACAAGAAAAAAATTCTTACAAAAACATACAGTATCAGAAAAATTCGTACGAAAAAAATTTTACACAAAAAACATTACTCTGTCAAAAAAATCGTACAAAAAAACATTACACCGTCAAAAAATATTATTTAACTTTCTCTGATCTTGATTTCCCCAAAAAGTACTTTATTTGCTGACAGTTATTCTTCTTCTTTAGCTTTTCTAATTAGCTGCACCTATCATCTTCTGAGTTTTTTCGATTATACTTCTTTAAAAATTTAACAAATCCCAATTTAATAGCAAATTAACTAGTTCCGTAAGCTTTCGTTCTTCGTTGTATTCTCTGAATGGTGAACTTCTCAAAATAGGTCTTTTCCGCAAATATAAAAATTAATACAAAAAGGGTTGGATTGATTATCTATTAGAAAAAAGGGTTTAAAAGCTACGTCACAATATTTTCAGAAGGGAGTTCAGAAGTCGCTAGATGCGCTGGAGTAAAAAGTGGGGTCGCTCATTTTCAAAATCGCAAAACGCAAATATGCTGTCGTGGTAACTTTTCAGAGTAAAGTGTCAGTGAGATGACTCATTATACAACATTTGCCCGTGGTAGAATTCAAACTTTATGTAATAACTATCTACCATAAAAGCCGATATAATAATGGTCAGTTATAAAGTATGAAAATTCTACCAAGAACAGTTTATCTTATGATATATAAACTGTCTGGAAATGATAAAATTGCATGCACCAAATTTAGCGATGCATAAGGAAAATGTATATGACTTAGTTGTCAAGGTTAATTAGAGGTGAACCGTGGTTGACCAATTCCAGCGATTTACACTATTGACGAACGCTTAACCCGTGGTACTCAGCATTAAAAACAACCCTGTACTCAGACAAGTATAAATCGGCACTTACCAACTTTAAAAATTATATTTGTTTCCTTTACATGTCACAAAGTTTCAATAAGACTCTATTTTAAAGTCCGAACAATCTTGTGTACGATTAAATAACTACCTAGCAGGATTTACTTAAAAAAATCATATTTTTCTCTGACGTAGGTGAAAAATTCGCTTTCACTAAAACACGTGTTTTAAGTCAAACCAACTTTTTTCATAGTTGACATAAATATAAAAAAAAGATAGACAAACAAAATTTTCATACATTAATATTTATTATTACTCACATGTACATAATAATGTGTAAAAATGTTTGATCTATATAATCGCACACCATCTCGCGACTATTTAGCGTTCAGAACGCTGCTTCTAGACATAAATATCCAGAAAAAGTATTATTTCAAATGATCTCAAATTCATATTGAGTCATAGAGCAAAATTGTCGGACTTCTGTTTTTCATAAGACAAAAAACTGAAACCTTTTTACAGAAAATAGAATATTTTCATAATGAAAGAATTTGCTTTTACAACGAAATAAATTATAATTCCCTATTGAATTGTCCTTAAATTGTAAAATAAACATTTTTCAAGTTTAAAAAACTCATTTAGTTTTTCACTTTCTAGATTTCGACTTACATGATTACCAGACTCCTCTTGTCACATAAAAATTTCAGTTTTTTTACGCTGTTACATGAATAATACGTGATAAGTATGGTACTACCCGATTTGAATTCATTGTTTTATGATTATGATTAAATTCTGATCAGTATATATAGCATTAAAAAATAGTGCCGAAATGGTTGATTGTTAATTGCTCTATGTCGGAAGTTCACTTAAGTTTTAAAATATGTTTTTAATTGAAGTCAACTCAAGCTGTTTTTCCATAATTTTACCCGAGTGTTTTCCCGCCGCGCGACTTTATATACTTTTCGCGGAACAGCTCGCGGCAGTGCGGAACAGCTCGCGAACAGCCGCGGCGGCACAACTCGCAAGCTGCCGAATTCCAGGCGTTCGTTAATGCTCATACCGTATGCACCGCATAGTCTAAAGACGTGGCTAATGTGAGCGACTATTTAGCTTGGCTGTATGAAAATAATTATCAGAAATAATTTGGTTTATATCAAAAGAGAGTCCTTACTTAGCTGTATATAATAACAGTATATGAGAAGCGGATCTAACTCGTAGACTCGATGTCCGGCAATAATAACATTCACTATTTAATCGCATTTTACGACGCATTTTAAACATTTATGACAAGATCAGTTATAAAGTTATCGATTAACTTTAAGACAAAATGATGTTTGTGCGTTTTTTTGAAAATTTTTACTGTATTACAGTTAGGCGTCACCTGTCGATTCGACTCAGAAAAATGTCGAAACTGAGATTTTCAGTATCCTATCGTGTTCCTTGGTTAATTTGAGCAAAAAACTTGCTTGTGACTTTTGAAATTTTAACTTCCTGGTGTCTAAAATGACCAAAATAGATACCAGTCACTAAAAAACCGGCTGTAAAACCGGAAGTGGTCATATGATTTTTAGTGCCACAACTTTTTCGATAGGAAAAGGTCTTAATGCAAGATCACACCAATTTTCAAAAAATTGAGGTCAATCTAGGGGTCCACGAAAAAAATTGCAATGTGAAAATTTCGTAATTTTCCCATTTCTTAAGGATTGCTTTTTTGCCACCAGATATAGAAGAGGATATGTTTTGAAAGAGGTCAGGCGGGTCAATTGAGAGTGGCGATAATTTTATGTCATCTGGTCAAATTCTCAATCTCAATATTTTTGATCGAAAATGCCATTTTAAATCTAAAATTTGATTCCGCCACGCAATTTCGGAAAAATTGAAAAAAATTTATAGAAAACTTTTTGCGGTAATCCTATCCTCATTCATTTTTCCGCATTGATCTCTAGGGTATATAACACATGATTGAAAACCTAATATTTTGGCATTAAATACATTATAGCACGTCCACCAATCGATTGTCGGCCAAAATCGACCACTCGTGTAGATTTGTCACATATACTGATTAGTGCCAAATTTTATTGTCGCGTTTAGTGGTGAAAATATTTTTTTTCAAAACTCAATATTTTTCTTCACAAAATTGATATTTACTTGAAAACAGCCTAAATGGCCAAAAATGACGGTTTCGAGTACATGGGTCCATCCTTATCCGTACGCCTCAGCTCGGCCTAAAATAAAACTCTTAATATAGCTCCCTAGGAGACTAATTTATTTTAAACAGAAGATCGTGAATTGCTTGACTTGAAAAAAATGTCTCTGGGTGCGGCTAGGTGGGTTCGACATAAAAATAATTTTTAAAGATTCAGATTTTCAATTTTTTCCAAGTATGTTCAAAAATTTGATAGTGAAAAATTTTCAAAAAAAAAATTTTTCCAATTTTTTTCCAATTTTTTTTCCAATTTTTTTTTTAGCCAAAATACTTAAAATGTTTTCCTCTTCGTTTGATGTGCAAATCATGCTATTCCAGCGCATTGAAAATTTCGGATTTGAAAAATTTGAAAAAAATTTCGAAAAAAATTCGAAAATTTCGAAATTATTTTTTCAAATTCTCCGGAAAAAATAAAAAGGAATGACTTCCTCGGATTTTTCATATACCTTTTAGTCTCTATTTTGGCCTCGACAGGTGACGCCCTAATTACAGTACTTATTTTTTGCAAGAAATTTTAGAATCACCAAATAAAACCTTTGATCATGATCAAAAAAAAATTCTAAGACTTTTTTCCATTACACCATAGCCCAAAAATGATATGTGACCGAATATTCAAGAAATAAGGTTGGCCGAAATAGTACTGTTTTTTTCAAAAATTGCTTAAAACACTTTTTGAAAAAAGTGAAGAGGTTTTTAAGAAGTTTTTAAGCCCTTTTTCAATTACACCAAAGTCCAAAAACGATCACGTGACCTTCAAATTAAGAGATAAGATTTTGGTTCAAGTACACAAACAGTACTCAAATTACGCCGAAAAATTTTGAGGACTAATAAACACATAATCTTAGACCTTTGAACATAACGACATTTTCCAAAAACGTCACGTGATCTTATTTTTCTAGAAATAAGGATTCATTTATGAGATATTTCAAACCTTATTTTTGAATTATTTTGTCACGTGATTTTATTCGGACTTTGGTGTAATAAGTAAAAAGTTTTAAAAACGTTTGAAGTTCATCTTCAAAGTTTTTTTTATGCAATTTGAGTACTTTTCAATATACCGTATATTGTGCACCGTATATCAAATAACCGTAAATTGCAAAATTCATCGAAGAGACTCGTAAGTACCCTCAAAAAAATCGGAAGGCTCAAATTCCTGATGAAAATATTATCAACTATTGGTCAAATATGTACTGAACGGTCGCCAGAAATCAACAATCCCCCTGTGAAATCTCATAAATTTGACCATTTTTTGCTCTTTAGTGACCGTTCGGTACATAATTAACTTATAGTTGCTAATATTTTCATTAGAAAGTCGACCTCTCCAATTCTTTTGAGGGTACTAACAAGCCTCTACGATGAACTTGAAATTGACCCTGAACTTTGACCGGAAATGAATTATATCACACCAATTTAAGAGTAATTTTACTAGAGAATTTTGTGAGAAACATATAATTATTTTTGAATAGAGTTATAGAAAATCATTTGAAGTTTACTATGCGGTAGTTTAAAATATAAATAAACGTTTAAATTCATATTATTATTGCACTTTTGTGTGTCACTGGAGCTCATTTTCGCGAATGTATTTATTCCTATCCCCATTAAATGCCTTTTTATTCACCGAAAAAACAAAAAAAATTATTTAAACTCCCATAGTGTATTTGACACTATCCGTGATATGATGGCCTTTAATCGCAATTTAGGACCCTTAATCATGTATGAATGAAAATTTACAAAGTCATTGATCGACTATTTGGATAATTGACGTTTGTGCGTTTTTTTTTCGAAAATTTTTACTGTATTACAGTACTTATTTTTTTCTCATTACACCATAGCCCAAAAATGATCACGTGGCCGTATATTCAAGGAATAAGGTTGGTAAAAGTAGTACTGTTTTTTCAAAAATTACTTGAATCAATTTTTGAAAAAAGTGAAGTGGTTTTTTAGAAGTTTTTAAGCTTTTTTTCTATTACACCAAAGTCCAAAAACGATCACGTGACCTTCAAATTAGGAAATAAGGTTTTGTCAAGTAAAACAAATATGATCAAATTACGCCGAAAAATTTATTGGCCAATACACACTTATTCAGAGTTTGAAATAATAATATTCTCAAAACGTCACACGTGATTTAGTTTTCGAGAAATAAGGATTAATTTAGACATATTCCCAACTTATTTTGGAATATTTCTACGTATTTATTCCGGACTTGTGTAATGTGAAAAAATCTTAAAAAACTTTGAAGTAGACCCTGAATTTTGTGACGTAATTTGAGTACTTTCAAATACTGTACTATTTTTTTTCAATAAGCTACTCAAATACGTGAAGACCCCTTAAAAGAATCGTAACGAATTTCTAAGACTTCTATTTGCAGTACAGAGAGGCCTCCGGTTATAATAGAGCATTCTAGAGTCATAACTTCCGAAATACTGATAACAAAGAATGCGTAGCGAAAGGAACGAGAAGAATCAGAGAAATGAATATTCAAAAATATTAAAGACTCATTTTACATGGACAATGGTGAGAAAAAACATTCCCATTTTTTTGCAGATGCAATACTTGAAATGGACGGTTTAATATTTAATTGAAATGTCAAATCAAACCCTAAAATTGTGTTATTTAGCACTTGTTTGTGAGAATCGGCAAAAATGACGAGTTTTCATTTCTGATTTCACATTCGCTATGACTTTTTATAAACTTTTCTAACGAAAGTTTTTGATAGACGTAGAGAATTGAATAATATGTTTATCATTGAAACAATATTTGATTGATAATGAATCTTCGGTTATAAGTTCAATTCAAACGCACACACGGATGTGCAAAGACATCTACGCGTCCAGAGATTGTCCGTCACATCGGGAGTTAATTGTACAGAAAATTGGCTGAATTGTATTTTAAATATAAAAATGTACGTTATATAATGAAACTTTGCTATATGCTCGATTATAAGAATGGTCACTACTTGCCGGAAACGAGTCTGGGTACAGATTGACTTCTAAAGTCTACGAGTTTAAGGCCAAGTTTTCGCGTTTGACCATGAGTTTCAAACCTCCTATCGGTCAAAAGCGTTATTTCTGCGTCTTCATTGTTAAAGGACGAACGTGCAACGGACGTATAAAGATTACCTGCCATACATAATTCAGATGAAAAAAAATTTGCAAGTTATGAAATCGATTTCTAGAAAATAGTTTCTGAAAGTTATAATTCATTCGTTATATCCAGTGATATCATCCAGTGATTTCATCGGACAATGTCTCAAGCTATGACGCCTGATAAAAAGACCGCATAGCAGGGTTTTCGATATTGCTTTCAACGGCGGCATTTTTATCACCTGACTCGTGAAATTGAAACTCATCGCAAAATAATGTATCCCCAGATAGGGTTTTATAATACAATTTGTATTTAAAAAATTCCCAAAAAATTATAAAATAAGAAAAAATAAGATAGCCAGAGTTCGATCTTGTTAGAAGATCGATAAGAGGTCAGGGACTGTAGCCACCTGATATTTCCAAATTTGATGCAGGAATTGTTTATAACATTCGGTATGTAAGAAAAGAATTCACTTTTCGGAAGTCTTTTTATCTGATTATAAAATATAATTAAGTTGATATTATATTTTCTTGCGTTGCCAAATTAAGTTGTTAAGGGTGTCAGGCGAGTCTTTAGAGAACTGGGAAGACAATGATAAGATTTGATAATATGTAATTAATAAGCAGTAATTAAAAACATTGGTCAAAACTAAAAATCGCTATCTACACTAGTTTGTCCGTTATCGTCACGTCAAATTTACAACTTTATTTGTGCTGATTATGCAATCATGGGTGTATATTTACAGCTGAAAATATTTTTTTATTAGAATATTGCGTCTCTGAACTGTTTTCTCATTGAAAAATTTAAAAACTTTGTTTCTGAGAAATTGTTTATTTTGATCGGAAACAAATTTATTTGTCAACTTCAAACCTTTGTCAATATGTAAATAAGCCTTCACACCATGTCACAACATCGCTTATTTTGTTTATAGACAGTTACAAAGTTTTTATTCACACATGCTATACGCAAAATTATCCAAGGAAAATATGAAAATAAAATTAATTTCTTATCAAAATCTAAAAGGTCATAAACATTGAAATTAAATCGAATTCACTCTCACTAAAACTGAAAGCAGATCGATGTTAAAACTTTCAAAAATGAATCGCAGAGGTCGATTCTACTATAAATTCTTGATTTGAATATTTTGCGAGCAAAAATAAATTTTACAATTTTTAAAAGTGCAACCTGTATACGTAAACAGATGGAACATAAAAAATGTTGCACCATTTTTTCGTTGCGGTGTCAAGGAACATATAAATCGTGTCAAAAAAAAATTCTGTTGAAAATTCACGGAGGAGATAAATTTTGAAAAAACTACAATACTATACCTGTACTTGAGTAAAATTCATATTTTGGCGCTCAAGCAGGCTTCTAAGGCAATATTTCAAAAAACTTACCAGCATTTTTTTTTTTCAGAAAGTATTTTGCTTTAGTTGTTAAATTTCAGTTAAACTGTTATATAATATTGACGGAGGATAGACTTGAAAAATCGTCTTTCTGAATATTTTTTGCTTCTCTTACTGCCAAAGAAAATACGAAAGATTGTGACTAGATTCATTATGCGTAAAATTGTCTGAGGTTTCAAAAACCATCAATTTTATTTTTGACAATCTAGTTTCTCACAATTGCCGATCAAAGTTCGAAATGACCAAAAAGCTTACCTGACCACCCTTAACTTGAATGGTAAATTGGTTAGAAAGCAGCTTTTACAAAACTATCAAATTCTGAAATTTTTTTAGACATTCAGTTATTTGAAAGCAGCAAAAAATACCCGAACCTTTCAGATAAATTCTTTACATAACAACTACTTCAAGAATGTATGTGTCAGAGACAATTAAAAAACATTGTTTTGAAAATAAATTGTCATGATAAATTTCAAATAATTGATTAATACGAGTCGCTTAATTTATGACGTTTCGGATTTCTTATTCTATCTACTGCAAATAATCTGAATTTTGAAAAAAGCTAAAAATTAATAAAAGCAAAAGGCAAAATAGGATCCAAAGCGTTAAAAAAACACGTCGATGAGATATTGCCAGGCCAAATCCAAAACATGAAATTTCAGAATAAGTCAATGAAATCGAGTTTGATTTTGGTCGAGGCAACTTACTCGGTTTTACTTTACGCTGAAAAATAACTTGAGGGGCCGTTTTGCAGGCCGCATATGTGGAGCAAAAGTAGTGTTTAGTATAAATACATTTATATTCGTGGAGTGGGCGCGTTGTATTTTGAACTTGATTTGATTCTAAGTATGAGTCGTTATTTCAGCTTACCGTGAGAATTATACCGCATATAATAGGATGGTAATATCGGCCGCCCCAAAATCGACTAATTTCATAATCATTTAGATATTAGGTATCATCAACATCTGGCGCTCTTGCAGCATCACAATTCGATCATTCAAAACCCTGAACAACAAAAAAAAATAAAGAAGTTCTAATAATTTGAAATTATTATAATGATTGATTTGGATTATGGCGTCCTGTACATGCAATATTAATTATTTCAATTTTTCTTCATTTAGTTCTTACACTTTTTTTACCTATTAAAATTTAATTTTGTGAGGGAAACGGCCAAAAAAGCCTAAACTTACTGTATTTCCCTTATAGTACGACTGTATTAAAAGAACTACACCCTTTTTTCGGTTTGGGTAAGATTCTATGATCGTAGTAGTTTGACCGTATTGTCATTTGAATACTGCGGAATACTCAAATCTGATCAATGATTAGAAATCTAACAAATTCATAAAAAATGAGAAAAATTAGATAAATCATTGTTCAGAAATCTTTGCTAGCTCGAGGATAAAATTCTAAGGTGTTATTATTGAAAAACACACATATTTTATTGTACAAAAGTCTTATGAAAATAAAGCAAACATTAAAATATTGGAAAAAAGCTGCGGCAGTTTGAATAAAAAGCACGAAGGAAAATATAGGAGTTAATTAATTTTAAATTAATATTTTATTTTTTCTTATATTCTAGGGTAGTAGTGGAAAAGGCGAGGAATCGTTTCACAGTGTGGAAAATCTGCTTTTGTCACGCTGGCCAAATACATCTTCCAATATGGAGTTGGAAAAACTCCCACCAATTAAGTCTCATCCGCCAAATGCGGGATACTTAAAGCTTCGCATTTTTTAATTACTTGAAATAAAAATATATGCCCTCATATCCATTATTATCCTCGGAAACCACTAAAAACAACTTATACCCTATTCTTTAACAATGCAAAAAATTTTTAGTGTTACCCGGGATAATAAGGGAATATACGGTAATCATTATACCAAAAAATTGCCTCAGAGAAATTTCAAAAATATAAATTTCGAAATTCTAGCTGAATAAATATTACCAGTATGTAAAGTTTTGTGTACAGCCCTCAAAATCAGCTCAAAACGTTTTTTTGCTATTTATAGGACGAATTTTATGTCAAAATTATAGAAAACGATAGTAACAGAACCTGCTTACATATATTCGTGGTTGCATAAAATCTTAAATATATTTTTTTATCATTAAAACTCAAGAGGAGCGGGCTTTTAAGACAAAATGTTCACTCTTTTTTTTGCTCGTTTTTGATTGTCGAGCAATCAGTGATCTTCAATCGCAGAATCTACTGCGGGATGTAAGATTTTTGTTCCAACATATAACATTTCATTTAACTATAGCCCGTAGGGTTCTACAATATGTGGACTTCAAGTATTTGCACTCAAAAAAACACAAAATCTATATTTTTTCATTAGCGTTACCCCTTTGATTTATTTATATTAAATTGCATATAATATTTTAACGACAATCTCACATCTGAAAAATAACTGAAAATCAATGAGTTGCTCATGGAATAATTTAAAATGAGTGAGCAAAAAACATTTTGTAGATTTATTTTAAGGGTCTCACGCAAAAGCCTACTCCTACGTGGATTTTTTAGCTATATTTCAACAAGGCTGGTACAGGTTTTCAAGACCCCTTGATCTTTATGAAAAACTGATATATTGGTCAATGAGGGGATAAGGGAAATTTATTTCAATCTAGTCAAATTCCAAAAATCAATATTTCTATACGTAAAGGTTATTTTAATATTACAATATTTTGCATTTTTGCGTAGACGCATCGAAGGTATTAAAAATTAATAGAAAACTCTTCTGTGGATTTTTTTTATATGTTATACATTGTTCTCTCCTGAATCTCGTACGTTATAAACTATTATAAAAACAGAAATTAATTGGACGACTTTCATACTTCTAGTTTTCACTTTGGTTTTCCGCAAAAAGTATGAGTCATCACTAAAATTAAAAATTTGAATCACATTTCTCTATGAATTTATAATAAATCGTCTTCCTATATATCATTATTTAGTATTCAGTTAAACACCCCGTCATCAATTGGAGCATTTTAAAACCTCTAATGCCTTTATTTAATCAACAGATTCCGGGAAACATTAATTAACAAAACATTTTTCTGACAAAACATTTTAACAAAAAAACATTTTTAACAAAAAAAAACATTTGTTAACAAATAAAACATTTTTTAACAAAAAACATTGTTTTTAACAAAAGAAACATTTTTTAACAAAAGAAAACATTTTTAACAAACAAATATTTTATAACAAAAAAACATTTTTAACAAATAAAAACATTTTTTAACAAAAAACATTTTTAACAAAAGAAAACATTTTAACAAAAAGAAAACATTATTTTAACAAACAAAATGATTTTATAACAAAAAAAAAATTTTTTAACAAATAAAAACATTTTTAACAAAAAAACATTTTTTAACAAAAAATACATTTTTTAAACAAAAATACATTTTTTTAACAAAAAAATACATTTTTTAACAAAAACAAACCACTTTTTTAACAAAAAAATACATTCTTGCAACAAAAAAACATTATTTCACAAAAAAACATTTTCTATCGGAAAAAAACATTTTCTAATCGAAAAAAAACATTATGAGTTTCAAAAAAGAAACACACATTTTGTTGGAAGGTAAAAATCCTCACACAAAAATTATGAAAAAATTTAATTTATTTTTTTTTCTTCCGGGTTGCATTTATTAGTGTGTTGAAAAAGAATCTATAATATGCTTTATTAATAAAGTTACAGAGATGGGAAAACATTTTCTAACAAAATTTGGAAACTCGTGCCCAGTATACACGGGATGAAGCCGTGCAAAACTTCTTGTCAGGAAAAAAAAAATAGGTTGGGTGAGAAGATTAGGGTTCCGAGGGAACCCTTGTCTTTTTTGCATCAAACCCTAGTTTTTTGACAAAAAGTTTTTGCCATGCCCCGCGTGTACACTATTAATTTTATGTGTAAAACTGATATCCCCTTATCTTGAAAGTAATAACCGATGTGTTTTAGGCTTTTTGGGGTGTTCCCCGCGGAGATTGAAACGCCCCTTAAATTAACTAAAACAAGTCCGGCGCTCTGATTGTTAAGGCGTGAATCTCCTCGGGGAACACCCCAAAAAAGCTAAAAAAACACATTGGTTAGAAACTAGGCGTTAGGTAAAACTCGTGTCCAGTGTACACGCGTATAGAACGACGCAAAGCTGTTTCTTTGGGAAAAGGCTAGGTTAGGGTTAAAAAAATAGGTCGTTTTTCGCAGGAACAAACGACCATAATTTTTTAAAAACAATAACCATTAAGACTTTTCCGAGAAAAGTTTTGCCATGCCACGAGTGTTACACTATAACCGTTATTTTTCTATGAAAACCAGCAAAAAAATTTTTTGAGGCCTGCACATTGCCCCCGCGTGTTGCTCTCTAGCGGCTTCGCTGACACTAAGAAGCTTAACCCTTTTCATTGCAACACTTTTAGAGTACTGCGAAAAAGCTATCAGGTCTTACTATGAACGCCGTAAAACAAGAGGCATTCTTCATCAAGAAAAACCTTAGGACGGGATTCTGAACGACCCAAAACAACCACTTGATTTTTTCCCACTTATTCTAAAGTGGGCCTTTTTTTAAAAAAATTCGAAACTCGCCCACAAAATTCGCGCTTATTAACTCTCAGTTGAACTCCATAATCAGGGATGCCTCTTTTTCCACTAAATTTCTGTTCTGAAACAAGAATTCTGGACCATTTTGCTTCACTTTCCCGGCGATCGCTAAAATTAAACAGCGAACCATGTCAGAAAAATGGCTCAGAGGAAAAATTTCAAAAAATATAAATTTCAATTTCTAAGCTGATAATATTACCCAGAATGTAAGAGTTTGGTGTACCAAGCCCTTTCAAAAATCAGCTCAAAAAACGTTTTTTGCGTATTTTAGGAACGGAATTTATTTTCCCAAATTATAGAAAAACGATAGTAAACAGAACCTGCTTTACCATGTATTTCGTGGTGATAAAAATCTTTAAATATATTTTTATCATTAAAAACTCAGAGGAGCGGGCTTTTTAAGGAACAAAAATGTCACTCTTTTTTTTGGCTCGTTTTTGATTGTCGAGCAATTCGTGATCTTCCAATCGCAGAATCTACTGCGATGTAAGATTTTGTTCAAATATAACCATTCATTTAACTATAGCAT
>SCLH01000021.1:295557-322039 GCA_004367855.1 Oikopleura vanhoeffeni
ATATACCAAAAAAATTGCTCAGAGGAAATTTCAAAAATATAAATTTCGAATTCTAGCTGAATAAATATTACCAGATGTAAAGTTTTGTGTACAGCCCTCAAAATCAGCTCAAAAACGTTTTTTTGCTATTTTAGGACGAATTTATTTCAAATTATAGAAAACGATAGTAACAGACCTGCTTACATATTTCGTGGTTGATAAAATCTAAATATATTTTTTATCATTAAAACTCAAGGAGGAGCGGGCTTTTTAAGACAAAATGTCACTCTTTTTTTTGGCTCGTTTTTGATTGGTCGAGCAATCAGTGATCTTCAATCGCAGAATCTACTGCGGGATGTAAGATTTTTGTTCAAATATAACATTTCATTTAACTATAGCCCGTAGGGTTCTACAATATGTGGACTTCAAGATATTTGGCCTCAAAAAACACAAAATCTTATTTTTTCATTTAGGTTACCCCTTTGATTATTTTATATAAATTGCATAATATTTTAACGACAATCTCACATCCTGAAAAATAACTGAAAATCAATGATTGCTCATGGGAATGAATTTAAAAGTTGAGTGAGCCAAAAAACATTTTTTAGTTTATTTTAAGGGTCTCACGCAAAAGCCTACTCCTACGTGGATTTTTTAGCTATATTTCAAACAAGGCTGTTACAGGTTTTTCAAGACCCCCTTGGATTCTTTATGAAAACTGATATATTGGTCAATGAGGGGATAAGGATAATTTTATTTCATCTAGTCAAATTCCAAAAATCAATATTTCTATACGTAAAAGTTATTTTAAATTACAATATTTTCATTTTTGCGTAGACGCATCGAAAGAGTATTAAAAATTAATAGAAAACTCTTCTGTGGATTTTTTTTTTATGTTATACATTGTTCTCTCCTGAATCTCGTACGTTATAAAACTATTATAAAAACAGAAATTAATTGGGACGACTTTCATATTCGTAGTTTTTCACTTTGGTTTTCCGCAAAAAGTATGAGTCATCACTAAAATTAAAAATTTTGAATCGACATTTCTCTATGAATTTATAATAAATCGTCTCCTATTATATCATATTTAGTATCAGTTAAACACCCCGTATCAATTTGGAGCATTTTTAAAACCTCTAAGGCCTTTATTTAATCAGACAGATATACCGGGAAAACATTTATTAACAAAACATTTTCTGACAAAACATTTTTTAACAAAAAACACATTTTTTAACAAAAAAAACATTTTTTAACAAAAAAAAACATTTTTAAACAAAAAATACATTTTTTAACAAAAAAAAACATTATTTCACAAAAAACATTTTCTATCGAAAAAAACATTTTCTATCGAAAAAAACATTTTGAGTTTCAAAAAGAACACACATTTGTTGGAAGGTAAAAATCCTCACACAAAAATATGAAAATATATCTCGGTTGCATTTATTAGTGTTTTGGAAAATAATCTATAATTATGCTTTATTAATAAAGTACAGAATGGGGAAAACATTTTCTANAATGTTCGTTTTGACATATTTTATAAATAAGCCTTTCTATCCGTTATCTATCTGAAAGACAAATGCAATTTAGGCTTCAGTTAAACAGAAACATCTTTATCTTACAACCAAAATGCGGCACACGTGGATAGGGATGACAAAAATAGCAAGTCAGAGATTGTAGATATGTTTAAAGTCCAACTAAGATAACTGTATGTAGATATCTTGTGAGACAATATTTAATATATTAGAATGGCTGCTTATCGCAAAATGCTGGACTTTTCGTGAATTTTGTTTGATTGGGAACATTTCACTGAAACCCTGAAAAAAATTCGACCTTAAATCATTTTTTTAGACAAAAATTCTTACGCTTAAAGATCAAAAAAATTTTCCGCAAGATGAGCCAAGAAAACTGAAATCCATTTTTGTCTTTCAAAAAATTTCTTATTTGAAATTATCTAAATAAAATAATTTCTAATAAGTGCCAATGACTTCGCTCGCTAAAGCATGCCAAATTGACCTAAATTGTATGTAGCCCATATCGGCAACACTTATAAAGTACCTTCCTTTCATTTAGTATTTATATATTGCATATCCCTTTACGAGAAGATAGATACTTTCTAGTTTGGTCTAGTACATCACGTACGTTAAGTAGTACCAATGTACTAGGACCAACTAGAACAATATCTATCTTCCTCCGTAGAGGGATATAGTAGCAGTTGTGTGCAGTACTTCTATCATTTAACGTGTTTCAAATCTATAATAGCAATTTTGAAAAGTATGAAAACTTTTACAAAATACAAATCTTCTCGCAAATTTTTAAAATCATTTATTACTTCTCAAATAAGGGAGGAGATCAATAAGTCTGGAAATTTTTTTATTTAGTTTGTTAAATCGCACACCTCAGTTAATCTGTAGCTCAATAATATTATTAACATGACACGATTTCTAAGAAGCAATTCTGAGACCAATTTGATCCTATTTTTATGCCAGTTATTTATAATGTACTTATTTCGAATACTGGAGAGATATACCACGTATGAAAGTCAGATTAACAAAAGTGTTATTTTAGATAGCTATTTGGACCAGTATTAAACTAGGGTCGATAGTTAAATGTATTAATTTTGAAGTTTTGAACTTTCACGTCAAGAACAAGGATTCTAGAGCATAACAGTTCAAACTTTTTGCCGGATCAGATTTAATAAGATTGAGTTCTTTAAGAATGATAAAAAATTAATTTATTGCATCGACTAATCAAAATAGAAGTGCTGAACATTTTTAAATTCACAGAAATTTGTTTTTTATGATGTCATTGGTTTTATGTCTAACTATGAGTTACTAGCACTTTTTTTCGGTTGTTGCAACTTGAAAATATGTTATTTTATATATTTTATAATGGATCCTAAACTAATTTTTAATAGTCTGAAATAATGCTGCAAATTATTACCCAAATAGTAATCTGTGACAAAAAAGCTGCTTTATCACAAAATAAAAATCGTTGTAACGGCCTGATGAAATGGGAAGCTGGCAACACTAGGGATTTTAGAAGAATAAAAAAGGATTTCATCTGAAAAAACTTTGAATTTATTCATTACCAAGCTGCACGTTAATTTTTGAAGTGCCCTGGAATTAAGAGATTTTTCCCTTATGATATTAATTTTCTTCAGATTTTTCTTGCGTTAAGGGGGTGCCATAAACGCAACGAGTCGTTATAATTACAAAATAATAAGTACTATATTTTTTATGCCTGTTTAATAGTTAGCTGAACCGATATTAAATATGTTCAGCTTCATAAATTATTTTTATTCTATTTTGGAGAAATTTGATTGAGTTATCATTTTGAACATCGGTAAAAAAATTTCGAAAAAAAAATCAAACCATTATGAAAATTTTGCCGCTTTTTGCGCAAAATTTTTTTTGTTTTTTATTAATCTGTGAAACAATAACAAGGCATTTAGCTTTTTTCAAAAACGCCCTACATATTTTCTGACCAGCTGCATTTGAAAAATCATAAAATCTTTATTTTTCATCTTTGTCGAATTTTTTCGAAGATATTATGAATAAATTTTTCGCAAATCATGTCAAATTTTTAATTTGTAGTTTTTCGAATCCTTATAAAAAATCAGGTAGAATATTTAATTGTTATTGTATCTATTGAAATCGTATTCAACATAATTGAGTTGTGGCGATTGATATCATGGTAACTATGAAGATTTTAACACTCGCTGTACAACCGAAAGCCATTTGGCACTAATTTTTAAAAAATTGCTAATGCTGGTGAACAAATTCCAATAAATTGCGGTGTATAGGCGCATTTTGTGGATAGTAGAATTTGTTAATATAAAACGCAATTGGAAGGGGGTTCAAAATTTTTATTCAAAAAAGTTGTTTTTCTCTACTTTTTGCCATTTTTGACCATTTTGACAGTGAACAAAACTTGTATATGACGGAAATTTTTAATTAGAATAAAACAAGACTTTTTAGCGCATTACACCCGACAATCTCTGAAGTTTATATATCGTCTTCAAAAAAATTCGATGGCGGGTTAAGTTGGAAATGAGATGTACAATGAAAGTGTGTTTTTATTATTTTCAGAATACTATAATGTTAAGAAATGAAAAAGTATAAACGTTGGCAAGAATGGACACTTTTTATTAGAAGAAAAAAAATAATAAAAATAAATTTTCACATTTTTTTGTCATATATGCCTCTGAAAAATGACCAATCTGCAGGACTTATGGCACCCCCTTAAAGTGATCTTTGATTTTGTTTCTAACTTGTAAGTACAACAATAACCTTCGTTAAAAAATAGCAGATCAAATTGGACAAACAAATGTTTGAAAAAGGCAAATATGTCCACATTTGCTCGACGTCAATTTTGATAGAGTAATTCATAATTTCTGGAATCTCAACTGAGGCTCATATATCCCCTTAGGTAGTAGATTGTTAAATTTCTGGTTTGGTCTAGTACATTGTACTACTGAACTACATAATTACTAGACCAAAACCAGAATTTAACAATTTACTTCCTAGGGGATATATTAGATTTTTTCCAAAATTCAAAGCGGAAAAATTATTCCACTGAGGACATTCGTGAGATCTTTCTGCTATGTAAAATAATTAATTTAAGGATTATGAAGTTTACAAGTGTCATGAAGTGTTTGAGTCAAACTTTAGACCTAAAATTAAGTTTGAAGTGAAAACTTATTTTAAATCAAAATTTGGAAGCTTCTATCATACTTTCACTAATTAAAAATTATGTTATTCATCAATTGAGTACAAATAAAGAAATATTTTTCAATTATATCACAAAAAATAAGAAGTCATAGGTCGCTCGAAAAAGGAGAGCTTACTCATCGGGGGTGGTTTGACTAGTCGCTAATATATCCCTTTATCACATTTGGTAGAATGCGTAGCCACAACGTTAAAATCACACGTTAAAAGGAGTAGTGGCTACGCATTTTCTAACCAAAAAGTGATAAAGGATATATCCTTTACAAGGGAAGGTAGATATTTTAGTTTGGTCTAATACTTTTTTGACGGAATTGTCAAAATTCAATTAGTAAGTTAAAATTTCAAAATGTTAAAAAAAAGTTTAAAAATATAGATTTTGAACCAGCTAACCTAAAAATTTGTCCAAACATATAGAATATTTACTTTTGAAAATGAAGGCCCTGAAATCAATTTTTTTGCTCAATTATGAACATCTTTCAGTAAAATGATTATAATGGAAATAGACAAAAACTGTTAATTCTGACAATCAACAGGCCCCCCACATTTTGTACTAACGAAAAATCAATTTTTAAGTTAAAACCTTCATTTTTTTGTAATTTTTTTTATTTTTTGAGGGGGAATATAGGGGATTCCCTGAATATTTCCTTCCCCTTCTTTCCCCTGAGTTTGGTTCCCTTCCCCTTTCTTCCCGTCCCTTTTACAAGCCTGATTGGTACCTACTTAACGTACATAATTGTAATAGGACCAAAACTTCAATAAATATCTACCTTCCTCGTAAAAGGAATATACTGTATATCAAGATACAAAAGTTCGATATGACTTTCGATTAAGGCCCCTTGACCGACAGATCTTGACTATTTGAATGATGCCAAATGCGGGAAAATGATGGAGTGGCCCGCTCAAATTTAAGCCGCTTTCATCGGTTATTCAAATTCAGGTTGTGATGGCTGCAGTAACCCGTGCTGTTTGTATCTTTCAAATTTTCCACATCGTTGCGTCGGAGCTCATAATCATATAACGGTTCATATAAGTTAATATCTTTAACTTAAAGCTAAAATATTATTTGCCATGTTTATCCGTCAGAAAATTTAATTCTGAATTGTATTGAGATATCAATGAAATCAAAGTTTATGACTGCCATTCTGAATTTTGGACACGTGTTTATGATTTAAACATGCCAATTTCCACTCAGTGGACAAACTCGCTGTTTTACCACAATTGAATAGAAATTGGCGGCTTCTTGATTATTATTTGAAAGAAACCTCTGGCTTCTTCAAATTGATTTAAGGGAAAAGTTGGCTTACAAATTATGCATTTGATAATACTAAAGTATTCGCGTCGCTGGTGGTTAGGGCGGTCCATATCGACGGCATAGGCATTTTTATCTGACATATTTTGTTTAGCCAATACTTTTAGAATGTTTGGAATTGTAATTTGAATTGGAAAAAAGTAATAGTATTTTTATTTGTTGATAAATTATACGGTATAATATACCAAAATAGCATTTAATTATACCCATTATGGTAGCTGATCGGTAAAAACTTCGAAGCTCCGCTAAACAAAGTAGCGAACAAATTTTTAATTTTGAATAACTCAAGATAGGCTGTCTGCCCAACGAAAGAAAATCGAAATAAGCATTTTTCAAACAACCTTTTTCGCCCATGTGGTCTTAAAAGTATCAAAATTTTCATTCTTCAATTAGACGGAAAAGACGGCTTGTAGCCGCTAACACACTGTTGCAACTAAAGTCAAAATACAGTAAATGAGATTTTTGCCAGCTTGTGGTTATGATAGAAACAAATAAATTCAAAAGTTTTCTTGTTAAAAAGTGGAATTGAAAATAATCCATCACAGAAGGATGTGATTTCGATGATTGAAAATAATTAAAAATAGTGTGAATCTATTAATAGCGCTAAGCGTTGCAAAACTCTAGCAACCTTGGTCAGTTTTTTGTGTGAGGATAACAAGGCAGCACTGTTATACTTATAAGTAATCATTTCGAAATCGTTCAACAACATCTTGTGAAGCCATTTTTCTTAATTTCATTTATATTTCTAAAAATTATATCTTATTATATTTGAGTTATTTCTTAATAAATTAGTTGGATTGCCTTCAATTTATTGATAAACAAGACAAAAATTAAACCAGTTGTATCAATTTTCCTTTATATACTGATATCCTATATTTTTTGATATTGATATATTTTTTTTTCTCGCGATCCCTGTAGGACTACATGAAGACATTTTAGATGTATTTATATTTGATGTTAATATATTTTGCCTCATCTTAAAATCAGTGAAAACATCTAATTCAGCAGGTAATTTCAGAATGCCTGGAATATGTTGAAAATTCAACGAGCATTTTAATATTAGTGCTGCATAATACAATTATTAAAAGTTCATTCTCTAAAATGTAGAGTCGAAGTCTTCGAATGAAATCTTTTTGAGTTACTTTAGAAAGCCTGATAAATTTATTCAAAATGACATTTGTTATAATTAGCGTCAAAAACGCTGTTTCAGTACCGGAAAATGAGCCTTTAAAAATAGGGAGTGGCAACTGATATATATTCCGCTAAGTTGTTATCAAAAACCCTATGTGTCCAAATAAAGATCAACTAGAATAATCCTCTTAGTTATACGAGCAAAAATAAATTTTAATATTATTTAATCGTGACAGACCGGGGACGGACTTAAAATACTTTTATTCTGAAATTTGTTTAAAATAGCTTCATTTAGAAACCGAAAAGGTGACTATTGCAAAAAAGCAATGAATAAACCTGAAGAGTTCAAATAGATGTGTTTGTTAAAAATACTATTTTTGGTTTTCAAATGCCATTTTTTTGCAAACGTGGCTGTATCGTAATGCCAATATGTGGTAAATACACGGCGTTTTTGATCATAAACTTATCATCATACACGAATATTCTGAGTTATTTGTCCACAGTTATAAAATACTTAGTTAGCTAATTTGCGTTTAGATTCCATATTTTTGCATTCAGAATTAATACTTTGAAAATATTTCAAAACTGCCGGAAGTTTGCCCGGAAACTGCGCCTTTTTAAATAAAATATAATATAAAAATTGTATTCTTACTAATGCTGTTATCGCGTCTTTTTCGGCATATTCTTACTATTAAAATTGGAAAAAAACCAGAGACGTCGTTATTATTTAATAATTTTCAAATGTCTATAAAAACATCTACTAAAAAGCAGATGAAACCTGCGTGAGTGGAGATGTCTCCCACTCATAATCGCCAGATCTTCCACTAAGGGAAAATCACCAAAACTAGTTCCTGAATGCAATTTTGATAAAATTTATCCATGTTTTAATTTGGCCTTTTTAACGAAAATTTAACGAAATAAACTAAACGATTTCTCGTTGAATATATCAAGCATGAGATCTCTGTCCATCTTTTGCTGGAATATTTTGGAGAATGTTTGAGTAATTCGGCTTAAACCTCCACGTCGATCATTTAAAATACTTTTAAAAGAAGAATATTTTTAATGGTAAACTGAATCGTTTGAAGCTAAAAAAATCCGATTTTTTGTTATTGAAGCTAATTGAACTTGAAGATATTTAAGATCGAAGTGGATCTTTTTGACGTTGAGTGCTCAGAAAATCGAGTTTTAGGAGAAATTCTGCTTTTACGGGTTAATGTGCATATTCTCATTTGGGAAACATCTTTTGTGGGAATTAAATTTTTAATATCATGAGAAAACGTTGAAAAACTTAAGATGTAAGATCAGATGCCAAGATCAGTTGCAGAGCTTTTCCAAAAATACAAAACTTAATACTACACAAGTGAAAAACCTCTGGCCTTTTTTTTAACAATAAATGCTGCTGTAAAACGTGTTTTATCAAATATGCATATTAGTAATATCAGTATTACCGACGGTCACCCGCCTGTGAATTTGAAAAATTAGTTAAAAATTGATTTTGTATAATAAAATACATTTTTGCGGTAAGTTCTTACGTAAAAATTAATTAGGTAACCGTTATATATCAAATTTAAGTTTCAAGGTCTCTCGAGCAATTTGTAGCAACTAATTTCATTTGTAAGAAAATATTTTACATGATGTTGCATAAATTATTTTTGAAAAAAAGAATACAATTTCTGAAAACAATTTTTCTTGCATATTTTACTAAAAAAAAAATGAAGCTATCATTACGAGTACAGTCAATTCGCAGATTATTGGACTTCTTTATTGGATGAAAAATTTCTATGCTAGACCATAACCTCATCATTTTCTCGCATAGGACAACTGTGCAAATGGTCAAAACCACTTTTCCATTATTATTACGATCAAAAAAATTATTAAAATGAACTCAATTTCTCTAAATCAAAAAATAAAGTTATTGCGTAGCCATTTTGCTGGTTTCAGAAAATTAAACTTCAAATAAACATTTTGCTGATGACAACGGCCCAAATTACAGGTCAATCAAACTTCATCCCTTGGCCGTCAAAAACTACAAGGCTGTTTATAATAAACAATAGAATTGCATTTTTAATATGGCCACAATGGAAATTGAGAAAACCGTGCCAAAACTAGATTTAAAAGATTTAGGAATTATGATCGTCGCAGGCAAATTTCATAACATAAACCTCAGATAAAGGTGTCTAAAAAAGGGCGGGGCCCTTAAATTTTCTCAGGCCCAAGTACTATGAAAAAAGGCCCTTATCGAGGCTTATAGGAATATTCTCGGCCGTGAAACCTGTTTTATATGCAAAACTGATAAGAAAGCCCAGGAAATTTATGATTCTAAAGAGCCCTATTCTGGGTGATCCCATATTTCGAAATTTGTACGAAATAATAACCCCTGCGCCATCGACAAATTGAGAAAATATGGCCGCCGAGTTTGGAAATGGAAACACCAAAGTTTATACTGAACAGCTCAGAAGACAACGATGTTCCAGAAATAATATTTTGCTTAAAAATAAACTTTTAAATAAACAACCCTTCTACGATAATAAACTCTCCAGCAAAAACTTCGATTTTCATCGACTTTTCTTCTATACCTATCTGACAAAACCCGAGATTTGCATAATGATAAGCCATATATAATACTCAGAAAATGCCAAAAACACGCCTTCTAGGTAAAAGATATTTTAATTTTGTTAAAGTGAATCATGAAAGTTGAGGCTTCTTCGTAATGTTACTCCCAACTTGCTTTTTTTCGATAAATTTTGAAACTTTATTTTGAAATATTTCAAAAAACCACCCTGTTGGTGGTTCGCTGACCAATTACGGAAACTTTTCCGCACAGAAAATATATGAAAATAAAGTCATGTCCGCGTTAGAATTAAAAAAATTAGCTCTGCAGGAACATCCTACACAAATCTATAGGACAATTTTTGATATTGACCAATTAACGCGCAGCAGGTATCTCTCATTTCAAACGGCGAAACATTTCATTGTCTGGTGAATTGAAAAAACTACGCGATAACAAAAAATACACAAGCTTACATAAAAATTATACTTAAAAACTTACCAAAAACTATCTTACAAAAAACATTACAGTACAAGAGAAAAAATTCTTACAAAAACATACAGTATCAGAATAAAGTTCGTACGAAAAAATTTACACAAAAAACATTAACTCTGTCAAAAAAAATCGTACAAAAAAAACATTACAACCGTCAAAAATATATTATTTATACGTTTCTCTGATTCTTGATTTCCCCAAAAAGTACTTTATTTGCTACAGTTATTCTTCTTCTGTTAGCTTTTTCAATTTAGCTGCACCTATCATCTTTCTGAGTTTTTTCATTATACTTCTTGTAAAAATTTAACAAATCCCAATTTAATAGCAAATTAACTAGGTTCCGTAAAGCTTTCGTTCTTCGTTGTATTCTCTGAATGGTGAACTTCTCAAAAATAGGTTCTTTTCCGCAAATATAAAAATTTAATACAAAAAAAGGGTTGATTGATTATCTATTAGAAAAAAGGCGTTTAAAGCTACGTCACAATATTTTTTTCCAGAAGGGAGTTGCAAATCGCTAGATGGCGCTTGGAAGTAAAAAGTGGGCGGTCGCTCATTTTCAAAATCGCAAAACGCAAATATGCTGTCGTGTAACTTTTCAGAGATAACATGTCAGTGAGAGACTCATTATACGAACCATTTGCCCGTGTAGAATTCAAACTTATGTATAACTTATCTACCATAAAAGCGATATAATAATGGTCAGTTATAAATATGAAAATGTCTACAAGAACAGTTTATCTTATATTATTGAAACTGTCTGGAAATGATAAAATTGCATGCACCAAATAGCGAGTGCATAGGAGAAATGTATATGACTTAGTTGTCAAGGTTAATAGAGGTGAACCGTGGTTGCACCAATTCCAGCGATTTACACTATTGACGAACGCTTAAACCCGTGTACTCAGCATTTTAAAAACAACCCTGTACTCAGACAAAGTATAAATCGCACTTACCAACTTTAAAAATTATATTTTGTTTCCTTTACATGTCACAAAGTTTTCAATAGACTCTATTTTAAAGTCCGAACAATCCGACATGTCGATTAAATAACATACACTAGCAGGATTTACTTAAAAAAATCATATTTTTCTCTGACGTAGGTGAAAAGATTCGCTTGTCCACTAAAACATCGTGTTTTAAGTTCAAACCAACTTTTTTATAGTTACATAAATATAAAAAAAAATAGACAACAAAATTTTCATACATTAATATTTATTATTACATTCACATGTACATGAATAATGTGTAAAAATGTTGATCTATATAATCGCACACCATCTCGCGGACTATTTTAGCGTTCAGAACGCTGCTTCTAGACATTAAATATCCAGAAAAAAAAGTATTATTTCAAATGATCTCAAATTCATATTGATCATAGAGCAAAATTGCGTTCAGACTTCTGTTTTTCATAGACAAAAAACTGAACCTTTACAGAAATAGAATATTTTCATAATGAAAGATTTGCTTTTACACGAAATAAATTATAATTCGCCTATTGAAATTGTCCTTAAATTGTAAAAATAAACATTTTTCAAGTTTAAAAAACTCATTTTAGTTTTTCACTTTCTAGATTTCGACTACATGATTACCAGACTCCTCTTGTCACATAAAAAATTCAGTTTTTTTACGCTGTTACATGAATTAATACGTGTGATAAGTATGGTACTACCCGATTTGAAAATTCATTGTTTTATGATTATGATTAAATTACTGATTCGAGTATATATAGGCATTAAAAATAGTGCGAAATGGTTGAGTTTGTTAATTGCTCTATGTCGGAAGTTCAACTTAAGTTTTAAAAATATGTTTTTAATGAAGTCAACTCAAGCTGTTTTCCATAATTTTACCCGAGTGTTTTCCCGGCCGCGCGACTTTACTATACTTTTCGGCGGAACAGCTCGCGGCAGTGGCGGAAAAACAGCTCGCGACAGCCGCGGCGGCAACAACTCGCAAGCTGCGAATTTCCAGCGTTTCGTTATGCTATACCGTATGCACCGCTAGTCTAAAGCACGTGGCTAATGTGGAGCGACTATTTAGCTTGGTGTATGAAAATAATTATCAGAAAATAATTTGGTTTCATATCAAAAGAGAGTCCTTACTTAGCCTGTATATAATATACAGTATATTGAGAAGCGGATCTGACTCGTTAGACTCGATGTCCGGCAATAATAACATTCACTATTTAATCGACATTTTACGACGCATTTTAAAACAATTTTATGACAAGATCAGTTATAAAGATTATCGATTAACTTAGACAAAATGATGTTTGTGCGTTTTGTTTGAAAATTTTTACTGTATTACAGTAGGCGTCACTGTCGATTCGACTCAGAAAAATGTCGAAACTGAGAATTTTCAGTACTCCTATTCGCTGTTCCTTGGTTAATTTGGAGCAAAAAACTTGCTTGTGACTTTGAAATTTAACTTTCCTGGTGTCTAAAATGACAAAATAGATACCAGTCACTAAAAAACCGGCTGTAAAACGGAAGTTGGGTCATATGATTTTTAGCTGCCACAACTTTTTTCGATAGAAAGGTTCTTAATGCAAGATCACACCAATTTTCAAAAAAATTGAGGTCAATCTAGGGGTCCACGAAAAAAATTGGCCATGTGAAAATTTCGTAATTTTTCCCATTCTTTAAGGATTGCTTTTTTGCCACCAGATATAGAAGAAGGATATGTTTTTGAAAGAGGTCAGCAGGGTCAATTGAGAGTGGCGATAATTTTATGTCATCTGGTCAAATTCTAAACAATCTCAAATATTTTTGATCCGAAAATGCCATTTTAAAGTCTAAAATTGATCCGCCACGCAATTTCGAAAATTGCAAAAAAAATTTATAGAAAACTTTTTGCGTAATTCTCTTATCCTCATTCATTTTTTCCGCATTGAATCTCTAGGTATATAACACATGATTGAAAAAACCTAATATTCTTTGGCATTAAATACATTATAGCACGTCCACCAATCGATTGTCGGCCAAAATCGACCACTCGTTAGATTTTGTCCACATATACTATTAGTGCCAAATTTTATGCGCGTTTAGTGGTGAAAATATTTTTTTTTCAAAACTCAACTATTTTTCTTCACAAAATTGATATTTACTGAAAAAAACAGCCTAAATTGGCCAAAAATGACGGTGTTCCCGAGTACATGGGTCATCCTTATCCGTACGCCTCAGCTCGGCCTAAATAAAACTCTTAATATGAGCTCCCTAGCGAGACTAATATTTTAAAACAGAAGATCGTGAATTGCTTACTTGAAAAAAGATGTCTCTGGGGCGCTAGGTGGGTCTGCGGACATAAAAAATAATTTTTAAAGATTCAAGATTTTCAATTTTTTCCAAGTATGTCAAAAATTTGATAGTTGAAAAATTTTCAAAAAAAAAATTTTTTCCAATTTTTTTTCCAATTTTTTTTCCAATTTTTTTTTTAGCCAAATACTTAAAATGTTTCCTCTTCGTTTGATGTGCAAATCAGCTATTCCAGCGCATTTGAAAATTTCGGATTTGAAAAATGTTGAAAAAAATTCGAAAAAAAGTTCGAAAAATTTCGAACATTATTTTTTTTCAAATTCTCCGGAAAAAAATAAAAAGGAATGACTTCCTCGGATTTATTCATATACCTTTTAGTCTCTATTTGGCCTCGACAGGTGACGCCCTAATTACAGTACTTATTTTTTGCAAGAAAATTTTAGAATCACCAAATAAAAACCTTTGATCATGATCAAAAAAAATTCTAAGACTTTTTTCCATTTACACCATAGCCCAAAAATGATAATGTGACCGGAATATTCAAAATAAGTTGGCACGAAATAGTACTGTTTTTTTCAAAAAATGCTTAAAACACTTTTTGAAAAAGTGAAAGGTTTTTAAGAAATTTTAAAGCCCTTTGCAATTAACACCAAAGCCAAAAACGATCACGTGACCTTCAGAATTAGAGATAAGATTTTGGTTCAAGTACACAAACAGTACCAAATTACGCCGAAAAAATTGAGACTAATAAACACATAATCTTAGACCTTTGAACATAACGACATTTTCCCAAAAAACGTCACGTGATCTATTTTTCGAGAAATAAGGATTCATTTATGAGATATTTCAAACCTATTTTGAATTATTTTGTCACGTGATTTATTCGCGACTTTGGTTAATAAGTAAAAAGTTTTAAAAACGTTTTGAATTCATCTTCAAAGTTTTTTTTAGCATTGAGTATTTTCAATATACCGTATATTTTGCACCGTATATCCAAATTACCGTAAATTGCAAAATTCATCGAAGAGACTCGTAAGTACCCTCAAAAAATCGTAAGGCTTCAAATTCCTGATGAAAAATATTATCAACTATCGTCAAATATGTACTGAACGGGTCGGCCAGGAAATCAAACAATCCCCTGTGAAATCTCATAATTTGACCATTTTTTGCTCTTAGTGACCGTTCGGTACATTAATCTAACTTATGACGTTGCTAATATTTCATTTTAGAAAGTCGACCTTCTCCAATTCTTTTTGAGGGTACTAAACAAGCCTTACGGGAGGAACTGAAATTACCCTGAACTTTGACCGGAATATGAATTAATCACACCAATTTAAGAGCTAATTTTACTAGAGATTTGGAGAAACATATAATTATTTTTGAATAGAGTTATAGAAATCATTTGAGTTACTATGGCGTAGTTTTAAAATATAAATAAACCGTTTAAAAATTTCAATATTATTTATGCACTTTTGGTGTCACTGGAGCTCATTTTCCGCGAATGAATTTTATTCCTATTCCCCATTAATGCCTTTTATTCACGCGAAAAAACAAAAAAATTATTTAAACTCCCATAGTGTATTTGACACTATCCGTGATATGATGGCCTTTAATCGCAATTTTAGACCCTTAATCATGTATGAAATGAAAAATTTACAAAGTCATGATCGACTATTTGGTAATTGACGTTTGTGCGTGTTTTTTTTCGAAAATTTTTACTGTATTTACAGTACTTATTTTTTTTCATTACACCATAGCCCAAATGATCACGTGGCCTATATTTCCAAGGAATAAGTCGTAAAAGTGTTTACTGTTTTTTTCAAAAATACTTGAATCAATTTTTGAAAAAGTTGAAGTGTTTTTTAGAAGTTTTAAGCTTTTTTGTCTATTACACAAGTCCCAAAACGATCACGTGACCTTCAAATTAGGAAATAAGGTTTTGTCAAGTAAAACAAATATGATCAAATTACGCCGAAAAATTTATTGGGCCAATTAACACCTTATTCAGAGTTTTGAACATAATAATATTTTCAAAAACTCACGTGATTTTAGTTATTCGAGAAATAAGGATTAATTTATGACATATCCAACCTTATTTTGGAATATTTCGTCACGTGATTTATTCCGGACTTGTGTAATGTGAAAAAATCTTAAAAAACGTTTGAAGTAGGACCCTGGATTTTGTGACGTAATTGAGTACTTTTTCAAATTACTGTACTATTTTTTTTCAAAAGTACTCAAATCACGCTGGAAGACCCCTTAAAGAATCGTAACGAATTTCTAAGACTTCTATTGCATTACAGTAATGGCCTCCGGTTAAATAGAGCATTTCTAGAAGTCAAAACTTCCGAAATACTGATAACAGAGAATGCGTAGGCGAAGAAAGGAAGAGAAGAATCAGAGGAAATAATATCCAAAAATATTTAAGACTCATTTACATTGGACAATGGTGATGAAAAAAACATTCCATTTTTTTTTGCAGATGCAATACTTAAATGGGACGGTTTAATATTTTAAATTGAAATGTCAAATCAAACCCTAAATTGGTGGTTATTTATGCACTTGTTTGTGAGAATCGGCAAAAATGAGAGCTTTTTCATTTTCTGATTCACATTCGCATGACTTTTTATAAACTTTTTTAACAAATTGTTTTTATAGGACTGTAGAGAATTTTTGAATAATATGTTTATCATTGAAACAATATTTGATTGATAATGAATCTTCGGTTATAATGTTCAATTCAAACGGCAACACACGGATGTGCAAAGACACTACGCGTCCAGAGATGTCGCGTCACTTCGGGAGTATAATTGTACAGAAAATTGGCTGAATTGTATTTTAAATATAAAAATGTAGTTAATAATGAAACTTTCTTATATGCCTCGATTTACTAAGGAATGGTCACTACTTGCCGGAAACGAGTCTGGTACAGATTGACTTCTAAAGTCTACGAGTCTTAAGGCCAAGTTTTCGCGTTTGACCATGAGTTTCAAACCTCCCTATCGGTCAAAAAAGCGTTATTTTCTGCGCTCATTGTTAAAGACGAACGTGCAACGGGACGTATAAAGATTACCTGCCAACATAATTCAGATGAAAAAAAATTTCAAGTTATTTGAAATCGATTTCTAGAAAAATAGTTTCTGAAATTATATTCAATTCGTTATATCCAGTGATTATCATCCAGTTGATTTCATCGGACAATGTCTCAAGCTATGACGCCTGATAAAAAGACCGCATTAGCAGGGTTTTCGATATTGCTTTCAAGCGGCATTTTTATCACTGACTCGTGAAATTGAAACTCATCGCAAAATAATGTATCCCCAGATTAGGTTTTATAATACAATTTGTATTTAAAAAATTCCCAAAAAAATTATAAAATAAGAAAAAATAAGATAGCCAGAGTTCGATCTTGTTAGAAAGATCGATAAGGAGGCAGGGACTGTAGCCACCTGCATATTTTCCAAATTTGATGCAGGAATGTTTATAACATTCGGTATGTAAGAAAAGAATTCACTTTTCGATAGTCTTTTTATCTGATTATAAAATATAATTAATTGATATTATATTTTCTTGCGTTGCCAAATTAAGTTGTTAAGGGGGTAGTCAGGCGAGTCTTTAGAGAACTGGGAAGCAATGATAAGATTTGATAATATGTAATTAATAAGGCAGTAATTAAAAAAACATTGGTCAAAAACTAAAAATCGCTAATCTACACTAGTTTGTCCTTATCGTCACGTCAAATTTACACTTTATTTGTGCTGATTATGCAATCATGGGTGTATATTTACAGCTGCAAAATATTTTTTTATTAGTAATATTGCGCGTCTCTGAACTGTTTTCTCATTGAAAAATATTAAAAACTTTTGTTTCTGAAAATTGTTTAGTTTTGATTCGGAAACAAATTTATTTGTCAACTTCAAACCTTGTCAATATGTAAATAACCTTTCACACCATGCACAACATCGCTTATTTTGTTTTATAGAGCAGTTAAAAGTTTTTATTCACACATGCTATACGCAAAATTATCCAAGGAAAAGTATGAAAATATAAATTAATTTCTTATAAAATCTAAAAGGTCATAAACATTGAAATTAAATCGAATTCACTCTCACTTAAAACTAAAGCAGATACGATGTTAAAACTTTCAAAAATGACATTCGCAGAGGGCGATTTACTATAAATCTGAGTTTGAAATATTTTGCGAGCAAAAATAAATTTTACAATTTTTTAAAAGCTGCACCTGTATAACGTAAACCAGATGGAACATAAAAAATGTGTGCCACCATTTTTTCTTAGGGTGTTTCAAGGAACACTATAAATCGTGTCAAAAAAAAAATTCTGTTGAAAATTCACGGAGGAGATTAGAATTTTGAAAAAACTACACTTTTACTTGTAGTAAAATTCATATTTTGCGCGCTCAAGCAGCTTCTAAGGCAATATTTCAAAAAAACTTACCACCATTTTTTTTTTTCACGAAATATTTTGCTTTATTGTTAAAATTTCAGGTTAAACTGTTATATAATATTGACGGAGGAGATAGACTTTGAAAAAATCGTCTTTTCTGAATATTTTTTGCTTCTCTTCTGCCAGAAGAAAATTACGGAAATATTGTGACTAGTCAAATTATTGCGTAAAATTGTCTGAGTTTTCAAAAACCATCAATTTTTATTTTTTGACATATCTAGTTTTTCTCACACATTGCGATCAAAGTTCGAAATTGACCAAAAAGCTTACCCTGACCACCCCTTAACTTGATGGTAAATTGGTTAGAAAGCAGCTTTTTACAAAACTATCAAATTGACAATTTTTTTAGACATTCAGTTATTTGAAAAGCCAGCAAAAAATACCCGAACATTTCAGATAAATTCTTTACATAACAACTACTCAAAATGTATGTGTCAGAGACAATTAAAAAACATTGTTTTGAAAATAAATTGTCATGATAAATTTCAAATAATTGATTAATACGAGTCGCTTAATTTATGACGTTTCGGATTTCTTATTCTATCTACTGCAAATAATCTGAATTTTGAAAAAAGCTAAAAATTAATAAAAGCAAAAGGCAAAATAGGATCCAAAGCGTTAAAAAAACACGTCGATGAGATATTGCCAGGCCAAATCCAAAACATGAAATTTCAGAATAAGTCAATGAAATCGAGTTTGATTTTGGTCGAGGCAACTTACTCGGTTTTACTTTACGCTGAAAAATAACTTGAGGGGCCGTTTTGCAGGCCGCATATGTGGAGCAAAAGTAGTGTTTAGTATAAATACATTTATATTCGTGGAGTGGGCGCGTTGTATTTTGAACTTGATTTGATTCTAAGTATGAGTCGTTATTTCAGCTTACCGTGAGAATTATACCGCATATAATAGGATGGTAATATCGGCCGCCCCAAAATCGACTAATTTCATAATCATTTAGATATTAGGTATCATCAACATCTGGCGCTCTTGCAGCATCACAATTCGATCATTCAAAACCCTGAACAACAAAAAAAAATAAAGAAGTTCTAATAATTTGAAATTATTATAATGATTGATTTGGATTATGGCGTCCTGTACATGCAATATTAATTATTTCAATTTTTCTTCATTTAGTTCTTACACTTTTTTTACCTATTAAAATTTAATTTTGTGAGGGAAACGGCCAAAAAAGCCTAAACTTACTGTATTTCCCTTATAGTACGACTGTATTAAAAGAACTACACCCTTTTTTCGGTTTGGGTAAGATTCTATGATCGTAGTAGTTTGACCGTATTGTCATTTGAATACTGCGGAATACTCAAATCTGATCAATGATTAGAAATCTAACAAATTCATAAAAAATGAGAAAAATTAGATAAATCATTGTTCAGAAATCTTTGCTAGCTCGAGGATAAAATTCTAAGGTGTTATTATTGAAAAACACACATATTTTATTGTACAAAAGTCTTATGAAAATAAAGCAAACATTAAAATATTGGAAAAAAGCTGCGGCAGTTTGAATAAAAAGCACGAAGGAAAATATAGGAGTTAATTAATTTTAAATTAATATTTTATTTTTTCTTATATTCTAGGGTAGTAGTGGAAAAGGCGAGGAATCGTTTCACAGTGTGGAAAATCTGCTTTTGTCACGCTGGCCAAATACATCTTCCAATATGGAGTTGGAAAAACTCCCACCAATTAAGTCTCATCCGCCAAATGCGGGATACTTAAAGCTTCGCATTTTTTAATTACTTGAAATAAAAATATATGCCCTCATATCCATTATTATCCTCGGAAACCACTAAAAACAACTTATACCCTATTCTTTAACAATGCAAAAAATTTTTAGTGTTACCCGGGATAATAAGGGAATATACGGTAATCATTATACCAAAAAATTGCCTCAGAGAAATTTCAAAAATATAAATTTCGAAATTCTAGCTGAATAAATATTACCAGTATGTAAAGTTTTGTGTACAGCCCTCAAAATCAGCTCAAAACGTTTTTTTGCTATTTATAGGACGAATTTTATGTCAAAATTATAGAAAACGATAGTAACAGAACCTGCTTACATATATTCGTGGTTGCATAAAATCTTAAATATATTTTTTTATCATTAAAACTCAAGAGGAGCGGGCTTTTAAGACAAAATGTTCACTCTTTTTTTTGCTCGTTTTTGATTGTCGAGCAATCAGTGATCTTCAATCGCAGAATCTACTGCGGGATGTAAGATTTTTGTTCCAACATATAACATTTCATTTAACTATAGCCCGTAGGGTTCTACAATATGTGGACTTCAAGTATTTGCACTCAAAAAAACACAAAATCTATATTTTTTCATTAGCGTTACCCCTTTGATTTATTTATATTAAATTGCATATAATATTTTAACGACAATCTCACATCTGAAAAATAACTGAAAATCAATGAGTTGCTCATGGAATAATTTAAAATGAGTGAGCAAAAAACATTTTGTAGATTTATTTTAAGGGTCTCACGCAAAAGCCTACTCCTACGTGGATTTTTTAGCTATATTTCAACAAGGCTGGTACAGGTTTTCAAGACCCCTTGATCTTTATGAAAAACTGATATATTGGTCAATGAGGGGATAAGGGAAATTTATTTCAATCTAGTCAAATTCCAAAAATCAATATTTCTATACGTAAAGGTTATTTTAATATTACAATATTTTGCATTTTTGCGTAGACGCATCGAAGGTATTAAAAATTAATAGAAAACTCTTCTGTGGATTTTTTTTATATGTTATACATTGTTCTCTCCTGAATCTCGTACGTTATAAACTATTATAAAAACAGAAATTAATTGGACGACTTTCATACTTCTAGTTTTCACTTTGGTTTTCCGCAAAAAGTATGAGTCATCACTAAAATTAAAAATTTGAATCACATTTCTCTATGAATTTATAATAAATCGTCTTCCTATATATCATTATTTAGTATTCAGTTAAACACCCCGTCATCAATTGGAGCATTTTAAAACCTCTAATGCCTTTATTTAATCAACAGATTCCGGGAAACATTAATTAACAAAACATTTTTCTGACAAAACATTTTAACAAAAAAACATTTTTAACAAAAAAAAACATTTGTTAACAAATAAAACATTTTTTAACAAAAAACATTGTTTTTAACAAAAGAAACATTTTTTAACAAAAGAAAACATTTTTAACAAACAAATATTTTATAACAAAAAAACATTTTTAACAAATAAAAACATTTTTTAACAAAAAACATTTTTAACAAAAGAAAACATTTTAACAAAAAGAAAACATTATTTTAACAAACAAAATGATTTTATAACAAAAAAAAAATTTTTTAACAAATAAAAACATTTTTAACAAAAAAACATTTTTTAACAAAAAATACATTTTTTAAACAAAAATACATTTTTTTAACAAAAAAATACATTTTTTAACAAAAACAAACCACTTTTTTAACAAAAAAATACATTCTTGCAACAAAAAAACATTATTTCACAAAAAAACATTTTCTATCGGAAAAAAACATTTTCTAATCGAAAAAAAACATTATGAGTTTCAAAAAAGAAACACACATTTTGTTGGAAGGTAAAAATCCTCACACAAAAATTATGAAAAAATTTAATTTATTTTTTTTTCTTCCGGGTTGCATTTATTAGTGTGTTGAAAAAGAATCTATAATATGCTTTATTAATAAAGTTACAGAGATGGGAAAACATTTTCTAACAAAATTTGGAAACTCGTGCCCAGTATACACGGGATGAAGCCGTGCAAAACTTCTTGTCAGGAAAAAAAAAATAGGTTGGGTGAGAAGATTAGGGTTCCGAGGGAACCCTTGTCTTTTTTGCATCAAACCCTAGTTTTTTGACAAAAAGTTTTTGCCATGCCCCGCGTGTACACTATTAATTTTATGTGTAAAACTGATATCCCCTTATCTTGAAAGTAATAACCGATGTGTTTTAGGCTTTTTGGGGTGTTCCCCGCGGAGATTGAAACGCCCCTTAAATTAACTAAAACAAGTCCGGCGCTCTGATTGTTAAGGCGTGAATCTCCTCGGGGAACACCCCAAAAAAGCTAAAAAAACACATTGGTTAGAAACTAGGCGTTAGGTAAAACTCGTGTCCAGTGTACACGCGTATAGAACGACGCAAAGCTGTTTCTTTGGGAAAAGGCTAGGTTAGGGTTAAAAAAATAGGTCGTTTTTCGCAGGAACAAACGACCATAATTTTTTAAAAACAATAACCATTAAGACTTTTCCGAGAAAAGTTTTGTCATGCCACGAGTGTACACTATAACCGTTATTTTTCTATGAACTAGCAAAAAAAATTTTTGAGCCTGCACATGGCCCGCGTGTTTGCTCTCTAGCGGCTTTCGTGGACGACTAAGAGCTTAAACCTTTCATGCAACACTTCAGAGTACGGCGAAAAAGCTTCAGGTCTTACTATGAACGCCGTAAAACAGAGGCCTTCTTCATCAGAAACCTTAGACCGGATCTGAGCGACCAAAACAACCACTGCTTATATAAACTATTTGAGTGGGCCTTTTTTAAAAAATCGAACTCGCCCACAATTCTCGCGTATTAACTCTCAGTGACTCATAAACAGATGCTCTTTTTCGCTAAATTCTGTTCTGAAACAATTCTGAACCATTTTGCTTCACTTTCCCGTCGATGCTAAAATAAACAGCCAAACATGTTGAATTTTGAATTTGAATAAATCTATTTAGGTCATTTTTGTAAAAAAAATAATCGACATTTATAGGTCACAAGCAAAATTGCGAAAAATTTAAATGTAGAATTCTGAGCATGTTGCCTGCTTGACAAATATTTTAGCCGCAACTTTTTTAATCTTTACTTTCTGAGTCCATCACATGTTTGAGCGTCTTTCTCATCATTGATTATTAAACTGTAACAAAAATAAACGCAAAAACCTCTTAAAAACTTCAAAATTTTATATCGGGAAAATTTGTTTTTTTTGGTAAAAAATGATTTTTTTGTTATAAAATGTTTTGTTTTGTTAAAAAATGTTTTGTTTTGTTAAAAATGCTGTTTTTGTTAAAAAAATTTTTGTTAAAAAACTTTTTTGTTAAAAAACCCTCTGCCCTTGAAATTGACCTTTAACTTTGACTGGTAAGTTGTTAAACACCACGCTAGCTGGACCACGAAAATGCAATTTTTAAATCTTGTCTGCAGGAAAAAATAGTTTGGATGTTCATTTTCAGAGAGCTTCCTGACGTCGTGCAAATATAGTTTTTAATTTTTTTTGTTTTGAAAAATTCCAAAAAATAAAACGTCTTTAAATGACGATAAAAAATACTCTATAAAAAATCGATAAGATGGATACGCGGCATCTTCAATTCATAAAGGATTATATTTTTTGTCCGTTAAAGGGAGGTACTGGTCGCTGGAATTAACGTTATTAGATAAAATTTAGGCAAACAGGGCTTGGAAAACTAGTCAGATTAGCTTTTTTGTAAAACTTACCTTCAGCTTGTGAAATAAAATGTCATGAATTTGTTTACATACTAATTTTTACATACGCAACACAAGTGGACGAAAGTCGAAATGATAAAACTATCTCGTTCTAGGTTTTATGTTAAAATTAGCTTAAATTTTGAGATAAATTGGTGAAGTGAAAGGGGAAACTTAATCTTAGGCAGTTTTTCAAATTTCGTTTTATTTTCGCTAGAATATCATGAAGACCGTGAAAGAAATGAAAGACTTTTTCATAAGAACACAAAAACCTTCTCTGAATGATCAATTTGATCACAAACCTTTTTTAGCTTTTTGGAGAGGAGATAGATTTTTTGTTTTTGTTTAGGTCTTCCTGTCTCGCTAATGTCTCTGAGAGTGTATGCATGCAAAAAACAAATTCATATTTTACGTAAGATGAAGGCTGGTTTTACAAACTGGCTAATCTGAATAATATTCTTGAAACCCTGTTTGGCTAATGTTTCATTGGAAATATGTCAAATTACGAACCACCATACCCTTAAATTGCACTAACCATGCACATTTAAAAAACGGTTTTTTAAAAAAACAAATTAAATTAATTTGAAAATTCTTAATTATAAGCAGGAAAATCTCGTATGAAATTGATTATTCTAGAAATCCAAAAAGTCTACTTTACATTTTGAAGTTGTTTTCTGTTTAATCTTCAGAATGATAATATATCGAAACTAGTAGAAAAATGTGGTATTATTACATAATATGAAAAATCACAGTTTTTCACAATTACTTGTCGGAAAAACTATCTCCCACTAGAAAAAATTATAAAACTCGATAACCTTTTTTAAAGCTTATATGCTTTCTTGAGGACCCATGAATAAAATTTCGAAATGAAATCCGTTTTTTGAAAATATTTTAAATAAAAGTGCTGGAAACACGGACGAGAAAGTCTGCGTTTTTAATGTGATTTTGATAAAAATACTTAAAAAAATGGAAAAAACTCGAAACAACGACCTATACCTAGGGTGCGCAGCGGAAACCCTACAAACTGAACTAAAACTCCTGATAAACATTTATTTGCTATCGGGGGTAATCGCCACCGAAAAAGACGATTCCGAGCAAAGAATTTTTTTTTTGGGTCATCTAGTGGTCAGAAAATGAGTTTCAAAAACCCTTATTTTCAGCACTAATTTCGTTTTTGAGCATAATCAGCTCAATTTTTCGTTTTCTTCTGGCAAGGATCGTACCCACATAAAAATTTGCTATTTTCTAAAAAATTGTTTTTTTGAAAAATAAAATGTTCGAAAATTTTCGAAGAAATTTTGGTCATTTTGACAAAAAATGCGTAGGCGGAACACTTTATAAGCTGAAAATATTTTGGTCAATACCTATGAATACATAATTTTATTTTTTCATTTTATGCAGAATTCACAAAGCTTTCAGCTGCGCATAGTGGGAACCATGCGGAAAAATTGCAAATTCCGATTTTTATTTTAACCGTCATTTTCCCTCGCCAAAATGCCAAAAAAATTAAAAGAAATATTTCATTTTATTTCTTCGTAGTTTTTTGTCCAGATATTTTTTTCCGTTTTGGTCTCATCATTTTAATTTAAAACTTAGAATTTTGACCGCTGCGCAACCTACCTATAGGCTATACGGTATATGATATCATATACGGTATATGATACACCCTTTAAGAACTGGTTTCTTGTTTTATGAGGTCATGAGCGCATTACAAATGCTCAAAAAAGTGTGTTAGCAAAGTGTACTACCGACCAAGTCATCAAAATAATTTTTCGAAATCTTCGAGTTTTGTGAGTTTTCTTCCGAGTATTTTTTTTTGAAAAATTCTTAACAAAATACATTTGCTTTAATTTAACAACTTAAAGGTGAAAATATCATCTTGGCGTGAGCCATCTTTCTGATCAGTGTTTTAGTTGCTTTTTTTGAGCTTACTTACAAAAAAATCAAAGCACTTTTTTTCGAAATTGTCCTCCTGGGTCTTCAAAAAAATAACATTTCGAGTTTGCGGTCGAAATCTCAAAAAGTATGCGAGTTAATTGTTTGTATTAAATGAGCTAGCTAATAAAAAAATGAATGATTTTATCCACATTCTAGAGCGAAATTAGAGAAAACTGATCGAGTTTATATTTGCCCTTCTATTATTACAACTTGTGTCTAAATTGCAGCTAATTTTTACATGAAACCTGGGAGGAGATAGTTTTCATCAATTTTGGCTTAGGTCCTCTTGTGTCGCTTATGATTGAAGAAGTGTATGCATACAAAGAAACTCCAGTTGTTTTTTCCACAAGCTAAGGAAATAATTCTACAAGATGGCGAATCTGACCAGTATCCTAAACGCTCTGTTTAGCCCCTTGTTTAGCCCCCTTAAAAATTGACTTTTTTTCCATCACTTATACAGCATGCACATTTTTTATTGCGATATAAGATTTTTGATTCAACGCACCTCCGCCAATCAGAACGTTCAAATAAAGAAACACGTAGGTGCTTAATAAAGTTTAATCCTCAGTGATCAATTAACAGTGCCAATCAGTTTTCAACAAAATATGAAAATCGCAAGTAAAAATCTGACATGCTGGAGTAAATCTCAAATATTTTTCAAATGGTCCAATTCGAACAAATTTTTGTAAGTTTTTGTTTTAAATTAGCATCAGTACCGTCATAGTCAGAATTGGCCAATTTTTGCTCACAATACGTATTTTGGTAATAGGTATGCTGCATACCGTATGCATGGTCAAAAAATTAAAAAAAAAATAAAGAAATTTGAAAATTTTTTCCCTATATCGAAATTTCAAAATCGTCTTTTTTTCACTGAAATGTTTTTTTAAAAAGGTGGTTTCTGCTGGTTTTCTAAAGTTTAGTTTAAAGGGTTGAAAATTGAGAAAACAACCTATAGGTGCTCCAAATTACACTTTTGAACTCTTCTGTGTAAAATTCTAAAAAAATTATTGTGAAGAAATTTCCCAAAACTGTCATAGTCAAAAACCTCCTCAAATTATCAAAAACAAATTAATTTTGATTGATTTTTGAAACACGAATTCAATTTTTCCTGAAATTTTCAAAATTTTAACTCCAAGGAAGAAAAAGGGGACACGTAAAATAAAATGTTT
>SCLH01000021.1:333624-390413 GCA_004367855.1 Oikopleura vanhoeffeni
TTAGGTACTTCAAAATTCGCAAAAATATGTTTTTTCTCAGTGTTGCAAAATTATTTTTAAAGAAATACAAAAAAAAAATTTCACTACGATGTATCAGCATTAAAAATTTAAGACAAAAAATTGTCAGATCCGATGTTCATATCACGAGTTTCAGTCAATTTATAATGAAAAAAACTTATAAAAAAACTGAAATTTGCAAATTTGATGATTTTTTTTCGGTCAAAATTAATTTTTTTAAATATTTTTTAAGCAAACGTTAACAAAATTTCAAATGCACAAAAATTAAGATTCTACCATATATGGTCCCGAAATATATAACTGCGTCAGGTGCCTTATTTTCAAATCTAAGAAAAAAAATTTCAAAATTAAATTTCAAGATTGAATTCAGAGTGAACTCATGCAACAAAAATGCGTTAACGGGTAAAAACTTTATAAGTTAGCACTGTAGAAGGAAAATTATACTCAGAAAAATAGGAAGTTTTGGAAATATTTTTATATCAAAAATTTTTTTGTTCGAATTTTTTTTTACTGAAACCGATTACAAAATTAAGAATAAAGTTAAAATTAGCTTTCTACCATGTCTGAGTGTCGAAATATACGGTCCGTCAGCTACTCCCTTAAACTGGTACAAGTTTTGAGGTGTCAATGTGTCTCTCACTGATACTAGTTTTTTCTCATATTTATGAAGACAGAATAAGAAAATTAAAACGTAATTTTGTTTCTTCTCGCAGAACGCTTCGAATTATTATTGTTTTTGAAATACCAAAAAATGTTTAAGTTGAAATTGTCTTCAATTTTTACAATTTTAAATTCCAGATATCCCTTTATCACTTTTTGGTAAGAATGCGTAGCCACTACTCCTTTTAACGTGTGATTTTAACGTCGTGGCTACGCATTCTAACCAAAAGGTGATAAAGGAATATAGCACTAGATTTTATTATTCTGAAAGTTATGACACTTATATCTTCGTCAGACCCGAAGTTAATTTTCGTAAATTTCAAAAATTTCGCATCGAAATATAGGCTATGGTCAAAATAAATTTATTTTATCACTGGACAAAAAAGTAAAGAACGTACTTATTTCAAATATAAATTGAATATTTGACGTCGACACAAAAAAAAATTAAATTTACTTAAATTTTAATAAATCTGAAAATTTTGAATTTTGTTTTCAAATTTTCTTCTCAAAAGCAAAAGATGGGAAAAAAGAACCGAAACCCTATTACATTATATTTTATGAACTAAACTAAACCTCTGAAATTGTATTGAAGTGGTTTGGTCACGTGAGTATCTACCCCTCTTGAAATCGATTTTCCGCCAATTTTCCCCATTTTTTGGTGTTTTGTGCAATTTGTTTTAACCACTGTGAATATCCATTAGGGTGTCGGAGAAGCGTTACCGGCCGGCGCTCGTATTGACCTTGAAGAACTAAACCGACTCGTAAACATTTGCAAAATCGAAGATATCAAGGCGAATTGTGGTGAGAAATTTACTAGTGTTATGCTTGCACAAAATATTTGCTCAAAATATACTCGTAAACGGATTCAAGAAATGGAGCAGAGATTGTCCCTGAAGGCAATTTATACCGACGAGGAATGCACGCTTTCAGAGGGGATTAATCAGACACCAAATGGCTTCACAGATAAAATGGTCAAAATTGAGACAACAAAAGCATCAGTTCTGAGCTTGTTCACCGGTAAAGTGAAATTTTTTTTTCGGATTATACTTTAAGGGGGAGTGGCGGTGAGAAAATGTTTCTAAAAATTAATAGATATTCTTAACCTTTGGAAGCACAAAGCCACAATAGTGGCTCAAGCATACCTAAAATCGTCCAAAAAAGGAAAAAACCGGAATCGTAGGATCTTTTCTTTCAAATACTTCATTTAAAAGTTTGATTTGGTTCTCAAAAAATAATTGAATTTTTTTTTTAATGTTTGGTTCCAGTTTTACGGGGAATTGATCTATTAGGATTTTTCGCCTATGTTTCACTTCCGGGAAAATTATTTCGGAACTCGAGTCTCGACATAAAATACAAATGTGAGATTAGCCAGTTTTTAGGAAAGTGTTTTGTGCATGCTAGGTGCATCTGGGGCAGATATTTTATTTCGGAAGTGACATTTCTTAATTTTCAACTTCAAGTATCACATGAAAAAATTTGATGATTATAAAAGTGAATTTAAGCAATCAAAAATTGGCCACAGTTGTACTTCATTATCATATTTTATACTTTTTAAATAGAACGTTTTGGCCTTACACAAAACTGATTTTGTGATGGGAATACACAGGGTCAGGGAAAAATAGCTTTTGTGATAACGGTTCAAATCTCAGTTAAGGGTATCCCGGCTCCTACATTTTCTGCACTTAATATGTCATAAAAATGCACCAAATCAATTATTTATGTTTTGAACGCATAAAACAACTCAAATGACAACAAAAAATTTTTCGAAAATTTTGCGTTTTTTTTATTTTTTTCTGAGTATTTTTCTCAAAATTATGTTCAATTTGACCACTAAAACTTTTAAATATCGGGTTCACGTAAGCCTACTTTCGAAAAAACCGAAGCACATTTTTTCGGAAATTTGTTCACGTGACCTTGAAAAATTCATATTTTGAGTCTGAGATCGAAATTGGAAAAACGGCTCGCCTTGAATTTGTTTCGAGCTACCCTCAACAAAAATTTGAGTGAATTTGGAAATTTAACCTAGGAGGAGGTAGATTTTCCGATAACCAAAGTCGAAAAAACGGTGGTTTATTGCATATTCTAGGAAAAATATAGCACTTATCGACAAAACGGCTCTTTCTTGAGTAAGACCTACTAATTCTACAGGTTATGTCAAAATTAAAGTTTATTTCAAAATAAAACCTGAAAAGAGATAGATTTTCCGTTTTGGCTTGGGTCTCCCTGTCTCGCTTATGTGTCGGGGAGTGTATGTACACTAACTTACCATTTATGGAAACCCACTTTCGCGAAACAATGATTTCCATAAATGGTAATGGGTTTCCATTAAAGGGTTATGGGTTTCCATTAAATGGTAATAGGTTTCCATTACATGGGGTTTCCATAAATGGTTAGTTAGTGTATGAAAAAACAATTTGACACATGTTTAACACGGGTCGAGGGTAAAATGTAAAAATGACAAAATTTAAAAATTTTACATTTTTCCTTTTTTAAGGGAGTACCCCCAACGCCAATTTAGTGGATTTTCAAACGTTTTGTTCTGAGCTTTAATAAAGTTGCTTGAGTTTCATGTTCTAAGACCCAGGAGATATTTGTTCTGAATTTTTTCGAAAAAAGTGATCAAAAGTTTTTTTTGTGAATGAATCGTACCGGTTATTTTTAACCGGGGGGGGGGGGGGGGGGGGGGGTCCAAAAAGTCATTTTTTCGTCTTTTTATCTTGTTCAGTTATAATTTCCCCCAAAAAAATAAAAAAAAAAATTTTCATTTTAGCGATGTTTTTTTTTTTATTAACATAATTTTCTTGAATTTTTTTGTGAGCATACCCCCCCTCAATTTTTGTTAAGAAATTTAAAAAAAGTTTTTTTATGGCGCTCCCGATTATTATTTTTTTTCCCTTTTAATTTGCTACAATCACTGGATAAAGTCCTCAAATGGCCGTTTTTGGTTACCCTGAGTGCTCCCTGAGCGCTGTTCATTTCAATTTGGAGCACAGTAAAGGCAAATTTTTTCGGCGGAAAAAAGCCACTTTCCCTTCTCTTTTTTTTTCCTTAAAATTGGGAGTTTTTTCGTGATTTTTATGCGCTCAGTATTTTGGTTTTATCTTTTGTAGTTATGGTTTTTATGCGCAGTTCAAAGTTTTTGCTTCCTGAAAAAATAACAAGATTAAAATATTTTCTTGAAGCATTATAATTTTTTTTTTATAAAATGTTTTATAAATTTTCAACAAATTATATTTTTAATACACCAAATAAATTTCCCAGATAAATTTTCACAACAGTGAAATGTATGTATCGGTTGTCTTTCCCTCATAAAACAAGTAAATTCCTGGTCAAAATAAGCTGAAAATGACGAGTCAATTTTTAGAAGTAAATAGGAAATTTTTTTTTTTTAACATCGAAATTTTTATTTTTTAAATTTTTTTTGGAATGAAACCGTAACAAAATTTGAGAATGAGATACTAAATTAGCATTCCTACCATGGTCTGAGAGCCCGAACAATATAGGTTTCCGTCGATTTTTATTCAATCTAAGAAAGTTTCAGAATTTTTTTTTTCCGAAAATTAAAAAAATTTTTTAATTTTTTTGTTTTTAAGAAATTGAAATCAAAGTGAACTCATGCAACAAAAATTAGCGATCAACCGGATTTTAAACTTTTGAAAGTTTACAGAACAAATAGAAAGAAATTTATACTTTGTTTTCCTTTTTATTCCTTTTTTTCTAGAAAAAATAGGAAATTTTGGAAAATTTTTTTACATCGAAAATTTTTTTTTTTTAAAATTTTTTAGGATTAAAGCGAATAACAAAAAAAATGAGAATGCGTAAAAATTACCTTTCTAACCATGTCTGAAGAGCCGAAATAAAACCCGCGGTGGGGTACTGCCCTTAAGGTAAAATGTAAAAAGGGAAATGTGTGAAAAACTTAAAGATAAAAGTAAAAAAAACTTTTCGATTTTCAGGGCAAAATGTAAAGGGTAAAATGTTAAAAAAAACATTTTGTATAAGGGTAAATGTAAAAATAAAATAAAAGATAAAATGTAAAAAAAATATAATTGATTGGAGAAAATATAAAAATGTTTTGGTAAATTCAATGATGTTTATTTTTTATTGGATTAACACATTTAAATTGCACAGTAAATAACGTTTAACAGGATTAAATGATTACAAAGAATAATACTTACAAAAATAATTGAAAAACATATGATATTAATAAAAAAATAATTAGAAATTTATATGAAATTATAAAAAAAATAATGTTAAAATATATTATTTTTTACTATTGAGTTCCTGTGCGCACCCTACAACTATATTGATACTTGAAACCATGAAAATCTATCCTTGATCACGCGATTCCTATATAGACAATTTTTTAATTTTACCTAAACTGTCATATTTTTATGCTTACCTATTTATCCTCTTAAGTTTTACATTTTATCCTTCAGTTTGATAATAATTGTTTTTTTAACATTTACCGCTTCGTTTCTAAATAATTTGTTTTATTTTACATTTTGCCCCTAACATTTTTTAACATTTTCCTTTTACATTTTGCCCTTGAATCAGTGTTAATTTTACCCTCTAAATAAAGTTTTTTACATTTTGCCTTTTTTACATTTTGCCTTTTTTACATTTTGCCTTTTTTTACATTTTGCCTTTTTTAACATTTTGCCTTTTTACATTTAACCCTCGTACCCGTTTTAACCACAAAATGAAAGGCTAGTTCTACAAACTGGATAATCTGAATTTATCCTTCGAAGCTCTGTTTTGGCTAATATTTTATCGAGAATATGTCAAAGTAGGGGCAGGGATACCCTTAAGTTAGACGAGCGAAATATTTTGACAATGCGTCGCGTTATCAGTCGCAGTCTCTTCAACACATCTTTTTATTCAAACTTGTCTTCTACTCAGACAAACAAATCAACTATCCAAAAATAATTAAATATCTATACTTTACCGGTTAATTTTGACCAGCTGGTACATCCGATAACGTTGCAAAAAATCCTACCCCTGTAAAAAACCCATCGCTGTCGAGTCAGCTAATTTATTTTTGATGCCGCTATTGCAACTCCCGTGAGAACCCGAGGACTAAGAGGTCACTTTTCGCACCTTTAACCATTTTTTTTTAAACTCAAAACCAAAAAAAAAATCCTTCGTCTTAAAATAACCAGAAAAATTGTTTTTACAAGATAGCTAAAAAACATCGATACCCATTTTTGAGTTTTGAAATTTCCTATTTCTAATCGTCATTCATGAGTCATGATTAGGGAGCGCAGCCCTTCAAAGGAGCGCACCCCCTCCTTTTCAAATTTCATTTTTTTGGTCGAAATTTATGCAAAGACTGACTCTAAATCTTTTCCAAAATTTTTTCCTAGGATCATTTTGGTCCATAAAATGTCAAATCTAGGAGAACACGAAAAACTATTGGCAACTTTACTTTCGTTTACTTTGGTGCAACCGGTAATTTAAACGGTATATATATAACCGGTATTATCACGACAAAAACTTTCTTCTTTATTTTATTTCTCTCATACACTCTTGCCTTTGAATTCTGCTTAAGATTTTTTTTCCTGTTTTTCGTTAATTTCGCCCGTTTAAAACTTAGAAATTGGCCCGGTGCGCTCCCTAGTCATGATTCATGACTGAAAGATTTAAAAAAAACATTTTTTAATTAATTATTGAAAAAAACGTTCAAATGTCCATAAATCATTCTTTGTAAACCTTTTGTGTTCTGTGTAAGAAGATATTTCGTAAATTTAATCCTTAAATTTTTTGATCTGTTTTCGCAATTAATCCCAAGATCAAATTATCAAGTGCAGTCAAAAGCTAAATCTAAAATTCACCCCACAGGAGCCTTGGCTAACCAAATCCGTACAATTTTAAGGGCTAGACTAGCCCGGCTAGTTCAATTAGTTCCGGGATATTTAAGCGTTAATATAATTAATAGATTAGTGAACTTTACCGGTTTATATATGTATGATTTTTTCATGAAATCTTACAGACACAAGGCTGTTCGCTAATCAAAAAAAATTAAAAAAAATTATTTGAAATCACTCTTAAAAATTCAGTAATTGCCAAGTCAAGATTCAAAAGTTTGCTTTAAAACAAAGGAATTTCACCACAAGGTGCGCAATTCTTTGTTTAAGCGGTAAATTGTATTATTCTTCGACGCATTTTTTTTTCAAATAATTTACATCAAAAATTTAGGATTTAAATTACGGCGGCGCTAAATGTTTTTTTATTCTTTAGCGCCGATTCAAAAAAGTGAGTTTTATTCCAGCAAGGATTTCATTTCGGGTCTTATTCTGGGATCAGGATTAGGGTGTCCGCAGTCAGCCAAAAAATTAGCAATAAACAATTATAGAGAAAATCAAAAACTGTTAAATACGTAAAATTTTTACATTTTCTCTGATTTTCGAAATTTTAAGGTTTACTCCGATTTTGATTGGTTTGAATTTCAACAAATCAGAATCGACTATTTCGGCCAATTTTTTAATGTATTTTTTATGCTGATTTCGCAAATATATATATCAATATATGTTTATCATCAAGTTTTCACTTTTTTTTTCTCATCTGCGGAATCCGCTAATTCAGGATCCAACATGTATCTCTGCCTCAAACGCATGATGGTAAATTTAACCTGTGACGAATACCAGAAATTTATTTCAAAATATTTGATTTTAGATACGGAGGCTAAATGTTCCCTGTGGTTATATCCTTACATCAACTTTATAGAAACTGAAAAAAAACTCTTAATCCCATTTATGGCCCGAGGATCACCAATCGAAGGCAAGTGGTTGAAAGATATTGTTAAATACACACCAAGACCAAAATTTGTACATGATATTGTCAATCAATTCGAGGCCAAATATGGATTGGTGAAAACAAAAAATTACATTTCGATTCATTGGAATTTCGAGAAAGATTTTTCAGATGCTTGCGTGAAAAAAAAAGATCAGTTCTACTGTGATTTAACAAGTAATAGTACAGTAGCACTACAAGGTAATTCTATTGATATTAAGGATGTGGGGCACGATAATTGAGATTTCCTCAGAAACTTTTTTGATTACCCCATTTTGTAGAGAATTTTCCACTGAGTTTTTTTAAAGCTAGGATTTTTTCTGATTTTGATTTTTTTCAAAAAAAAAAGTAAGTTGAGATTTTTTTTCAAAAAAAGTGAAATTCGTATATTTTCTCAGAAAACTTTTTGATTGCCCTATTTTGTAGAGAATTTTCCACTGAGTTTTTTAAGCCTAGGATTTTTTCTGAATTTTGAATTTTTTTCCAAAAAAAAGTAGGTTTTAAGAAAAATTTTATAGTTCAGATTTTCACCAAAAACTAGAAATTCACAAGTCGTTCCTGAGACTTTGAAGAAAAAAATCAAAAAGGCTACGTTTGAACCTTAATTCAGCCTTGCGGTGAATTCGAAGCACAAATTTAAAAAATTCTAAATATTTCAAGGAGGGAGTAGGCTTTTGCGCGAGGCTCCCAAATAAGCTTGTTTTGACCACTAGAGGGCAAAATTTTGAAAAAAAGGCTACAGTTTGGTGATGAGTATTTATATCTACATTCTAATTGACAATACAATAAAAAGTGATGAGAGATGAATGAGAGTAGGCTTTTTAGTGCTTTTTAGGGACGCCTACTAAAAACCATTTTCTGAGCGTAGGTTGAAGTATCAGATGACTTGAATAGTACTGACAACTTCCCTAAGAGTTGTACTACGTATTTGAAAAAAAAATTCTTATTTCTGAAGTCAGGTTTCTCAGAAACTGTCACTGAAAAAGTGTAAAAAGGAGCCCAATTACGTGCCCCACATCCTTAAGAAAAAAATGTGTGGTTTGGGGAATTTCATTCTCCAATTTTGGTCAAATTTTTCTCCGAAATCAATTTTCGAAAATCATATTTTGAAAATGTTCTAGTGTTAACTCGTAGACTTGATTTATGCCATCCAGCTGCCATTCACCATTTAATCGTATTTTACGACGCTGAATCATCATTATATTATCTTTCGATTAAAATTTTTTTTGAAATTTTTACTGTATTACAATACTTATTTTTTGCAAAAAATTTTGGAATCACCTAATAACACCTTTCATCGTGATAAAAAAAAATTCTAAGACTTTTTTCACCATCACACCATAGCCCTAAAATTATCAAGTGACCGTATATTCAAGAAATAAAGTCGGCCAAAATAGTACTGTTTTTTTTCAAGAATTGCTTAAATCACTTTTTGAAAAAAGTGAAGAGGTTTTTTAGAAGTTTTTAAGACTTTTTTTTATTACACAAAAGTCTAAAAACAATCACGTGACCTTCAAATCAAGAAATAAGGTTTTGGTTCAAGTACACAAATAGTACTCAAATTACGCCGAAAAATTTTGAAGACTAATAAACACATAATCTAAGAATTTTGAACATAACGGCATTTTCCAAAAACGTCAAGTGATCTTATTTTTCAAGAAATAGGGATTTATTTATGACATATTTCAAACCTTATTTTCGGATTATTTCGTCACGTGATTTTATTCGGAATTTAGTGTAATGAGAAAAAAGTCTTAAAAACGTTTAAAGTTCATCAACAAAAATTTTTGACGTAATTTGAGTACTTTTTTCAAATTACCGTATATGATGTATCGTATATCAAATAACCATTCATCTAAGAGACTTGTAAGTACCCTCAAAAAAATTTGAAGGTTCAACTTTTTGATGAAAATATTAGCAACTATGGGTCAATTATGTACTGAAAAGGCGCCAGAGAGCAAAAATCTCCCTGTGAAATCTGACCATTTTTGCTCTCTAGTGACCTTTTAGTACATAATTGACCCAAAGTTGCTTATATTTTCATGAAAAAGTCGACTCTTCGGATTATTTTGGTAGTACTTTCAAGTTTATACGATGAACTTGAAATTGACCTAGACCTTGAACGAGAAATAAAATATTCCACAACAATTTAAGAGCCATTTTACCAGATAATTTTGTAAACAAAATTAAAATTATTTTTAAAGAGAGCAATAGCAAATCATTCGAAGTTTAATATGAGGTAGTTTTAAATATAAATAAAGGTTACTTTCATCTTATTATTGCACTTTTGTGTGTAACTGGAAGTCATTTTCGCAACTTTTAATTTTCTTTTACCCATTAAATGCCTTTTTATGTGTTTAAAATTTTTTTAATTGTATAGCAAATTGGCTGCATTGTATTTGAAGATAATAAACAAAATATGAAATAATGAAACTTTGCTTATATGGCTCGATTTTCAGAATGGCAGCTAAATGGCAGAAATCAAGTCTGGGAACAGACTCACTTCTAAAGTCTACGAGTTAAATGAAAATTAGACAAGAATATTTTTTCGAAGATAAATTTGAATATTAAGAATTTTCATGAAATGAAGTATTTACAAAAATATACTGATCGGTGAAATTTTTTATAAATATTGTTTGTCTAATTTTTTCAGGCCGAAATTCACTTTTTTACACAAGCCAATAATAAGACATTTTCAAAAAAAAATTTGGTCAAAAATAGACGTTTTTTAAACTTTTTAACATTTCAATTTTCAGTTTTATTCATAATTTTTAACTTTTACGGATTTAACGTCGGACTGCTAAATCAACTAATATTCTGCAAAAACATTTATTAAATTATACAAAAATTCAGCCGGCATCCTCAAAACTTCTTATAATTTCTTCTCACCTAGCTTCTTCAAGCCTTTTAGGTGGCACCTACAAATATATAAGTTAATTTGACTAATTTGCAATGACTAATGGGTTATATTAAGCCCTCGCAAGCTACGTCAAATCCCATAACCAAAAAACACGATTAAACGCGGTTTACTTCTCCGCCTCCTCCACCATGCTCCAGGCTGTATTACCGTCCTTGCAAGCCGTTTGGAAAGATGAATTCGATGGGTTAATTGCACTTTTAACCCGCGAAGATCTTTTACCGTTTGTAAGGGAGAAAAATTGCATGGGAGTTGACCATTATGATGTTTTGGACACGGCAGAAATGGAAATTTGCTATAGGTCAGCGGCCTTTTTAAGGGCACAGTACTCAATTTGGTCGAGGACGATAGATTACGAAAGAAGGGCGACGCATACTAGAACTCTTGCAGATAAACTATTTACTGAAATTATGAAATGAGCTACAAATAACCTAGGGGAATTTTTTAAACAAAATTCAGCCTGGTCGGATTTTCATTTTATTAACCAATCAGTGAGCTGTATTATCAACAAAGGCAATTTTTTGTTAAAAAATCCAAAGTTTATAACCAATCAGAAAGAGGATTCAGATAAGAAACTTCCAGAGTCAAAATTGATAATAATTTTAGTGACTTACATTGAGTACCATTTTTTAAACTCTGGCAATTAATTTCTCGATTTTTCAATGAGATAATTCGAAACTGGTTCGATTTTTAAATTTTGGTCATATTTCGGTCCAGGTGACATCAGTTATGTCACGTTACATGGCCGTTTTTTTGCACACATAATGAATTTTGAAAAATGACGGAATTTAAAATAATTGTTAAGAAATGAAATCTGACACCATGGGTCATATAATATACATATGTAACTCATATTATATGATTGATATTGAGATTTTAACATCTTTTACTTTGATTAAATCTGAGAATTTTGGAGACAAATCTGATTTAGATATGTTTTCTTGAAAATCGGTTGAAAACTTACTCAAGACAAAATTAAAAAAAATGGTTTCCTAGATTAGAGTTGTTCGATTTCAAAACTCACTAAATATTTCTAGAAGATAGCTCCTTATTTGTTTCTTAGTTTGAATTTTTATTTGAAATCGTCAAAGCAGTATTTCCGAAAACCAAATATTGAAGCCCTAAAATAATGTCGAAACTAATTCTGACCTGTGGTTGTGTGAAACGGGGGTTGTGAATGGTTTAATTTTTTTCAATATTTTTAGAACTTTATTGAGAAAAGATTTGAAGATATAAAATAGTACTAGAAGAACAAAAGACTTAATCACCCCACTAGTTTTGCCGAGGTGTTCAGTTATTTCTGATGTGATTTTTTAGGTTTGTGAACTTGAAGACGGGTTTAAAGACCTTGGAAACTAGATTTTTTGAGAATTATTGTGACTGGTTCTTTTTTGAAGAACCTAAACTCCGCAAAATCCAGTAAATCTTTTCAGACTTTACTGTATGACCAAAGTTCTTACCGAAGCGAACTGTGATTTTGGGTATTGTCTACCGCCTAAACAGGGCACGGCTTGATGAAGGACTTTCCAGGTTTTTATGTTGCTACCTAACCCAACAAATCTCCTGCTGCCATTAAATAGAGAACCCCTTTGAAGTATTCTCAGGCCAGATTTCAAGAGTCGGCTCGTGTTTTCTGTACCAAAATTGGTCTAAATCCTTATATTTATTTAGACCAATTTGGGTACAGAAAGCACACTCGAGCTTAGTGTACTCAAATTGGTAAAACTACAAATTATTTTGCTAAGAGTGCAAATTGACCAATTACATTTGATCACCATAAGGTTAATTCATAATGTCATCACTGACTCATCAGTAAGGTGGCGGAGAAAATTTCAAGAGAAAAATAGAAAGTCTTGAAAGTTTTTTAGTACAATCAGAAAGCACGAGCGTGCTTAGTGTACCCACCTAGGCAATGTATACTTGGAACAAAAAGTCGATTGGCCAATTTGGGTACACTAAGAGCCAGGCTAGGAAAAGGAAAGCGAAGAAAAGGGGAAGGGAACGTTCCCCTCTTCCCTTCCCCGGGAAGGGAACGTTCCCCTCTTCCCTTCCCCGGGAAGGGAAGGGAACGGAAATTCAGAGAGGCCAAGGGGAAGGGAAGGGATGAAAATTGACAGGCTGGGGATGAAGGGGAAGGAGTTTTTGGAATTAGCTTCGAATATTATTAGCCCCGATATCAAATCTTAAAACCCATTCACAACCCCCCCCTCCTTTCAATACGACAAATCTTATTTCCGGCCAGGCTGATGAGCTCAATTATATATTTGCTTAATCATCAATATTAAGACCAGCTGTATCACCGATAAGACTTCATATACATTTTATTTAGCCAATCGCGGTTCAAGAGGGTCGAACCATTCTCGCAACTCTTATCGCTCTTGGCTCATTTTTATTTATCTTTTTATTCTGTTTTATTATTTAGAAAAATTATGAAATTTTAAAAAATATATTTTATGTTATATATTCAACACTGGTTGAAACCGAGTTCTTCGTTCTGATTCATGATTTTTACAAAATGTTTTTATTGCATAATTAAATATTTGTTTAAGGTAAACCAGTCAGAGGTATTGAGAAAAGGATAGTATCAAATCATATCTAATAAGAACGCTCACCAGATAAATCTTCCACGAAAAAAATGCAATTTTTAAATTTAAAATAAATAAAGTATTTACGACGCGTTTCGGTTTATTCCATCTTCATGTAAAGAAATGCAGTTACAAAAACCAACATTTGAACTTCGGAAGTCTAGAGTAATCGAAAAAACGTGGAAACTAAATTGAGTGACGCGTCATGACGGCAGATTTACTTATAACTTAGACTGTTGTTATTTTAAATTTAAACTACTGAGACAATTTTCGGAATGCGTCTAATTTTAGCTTTTTTGTCCTTGACAATACTTTTAACCTTAATTTTATTGCAACAGTTAAGAGAAGACAATAATCTTGGCAGATTTATCCGGTAGCGTATTTATTAGATATCTAAGAAGGGGATCTCTAGACCCTCTATTGCGCGTTCACGTTGACCTTTATTTTTAACGCCTTTATTGGTCAACGACCTCATTTCCAACGCGCTTATTGGTCAAACGCGATCGCGCAATGGAAAGACTACGGGTTTTCGTTATTCATGTTTGAAAATAGGCTGTTAAGTATGTACTAGTAACCCAAATTGTATATTCTGAATCCAGATAGGACCGCAGTCTGAACTTACCAAGAGGCCAAATTGGCAATAAAGTTGTATTTTTGAGAAAAATCTACATAAATCACCATTATTTAAGTTATGTTATCAAAAACCTTCTCAAATTGATCCTCGATGTGAAAATTAAGATAATTATTCATCTCATAAATTAGTTTATCTGTATTATTCATAATTAATGAATCTTAATCTAAGTAGAATATTCAGGGCACTCGCTAGAGGAAAATAAGTATTAAAAGTTATATAAATTCAAAAAATTAATAATTTATCAATTATACATAATAAAGTTTTGCCCATTTCTTTGATTGAATTGTATAAAGTATCAATAAAAACTCAAAAGCTCCTCTCAAATTCGTCGGGTTTCAATGGCTTATAATTTAAGACAAAAGTTTCAAGTGTCGTCGAAACTATAAGTGATCCGTTAAAAAGACACTCGGCTATAATATAATAATTTATCCGATTTTTGAATAATCGCATTACTGGAATATTTTCGAAATTCTTTATTTTTATCGATATATGCAAGATTAAGCCTAATAGGGTGGCCATATCGGATTAAGTACAACAAATCACTTTTGCANCGCTCGAGCAAATTTTTTGTGCGAGCTGATTCCCATCCGCTATTTTCATTTAAATCCATCAGAATGCATAAGAATCCATACGAATTTTAATGTTTCCAATCAAGCAAAAATAAGTTCAAATCATTTCCTGAATTTCTCGGATTTTTTCATTAAATGGATTTTGTGGTCCAAAAACATTGGGATGGTCGTTCATAATTTGTTCCCAGAATATTTCGGCTGTTAAAACATTTGCGGTCTGACTTGGATGAAACCCATCAACTGATTCAATTAGCTGCCAACCTTCACCTCCACGAGATTCCTTTTTGTCGTGATATTTAACCATCAAAATAATGAAATACTGTAGAATTAAATTTAATATTTGATAATGATCGGACAAGTCGGTGATCTTGTCATGCGAAAGCAACCAAAAAATATACTACAGTATAAGTACAGTATGTAAGATTTTTGCTCCCTTTTTTCCAATTTGGATAAATCTGAATTTCACCGTTTTGATTGGTTTAAGGTGGAAAAGACGTAGATATTTGCCAAAATTGATCGTTCTCATTGGCGGATAGTAAGTTATCCAAATTGGAAAAAAAGGAGCAAAAATCTTACATACTGTAGTGCATACAATTTTGGCCATCTTTTTACCTTTATTTTGGTACATATTACTGTATATAATTTAGTAAGGCGCGAAAATTGTACCAATTTGTAGAAAAAACCTGTACAGCGGGAGGCCCGATATCGCCGAATGTTTTTTTCAAAATAATTCAGCAATATTGAGAACTTTCGAATAAAAATTGCATATCCGAGATAGGAATTATTGTAAAGGCAATACTTTTTGCGAAAAGCTTGTGTCACACAAGTTCTGTGTCTCTCACTGAATAAAATATATTGTACAAAATTTATTTTTGAACAAAAAATATACTGTACAAAATTTATTTTTGAACAAAAAATTTATTTGAAATGTTATTTGAAATGTTAAATTATCCTGACTTAAAATGACCGAGTGTCAACTTTTCACGGCAAAATACAACTGATAATAAAATATCTGATACCTAGCCATAATTCTATCTGAGGCCCGATTTCAAAGTCATAGTAGATCAAATCAAAATGTTCGTAACTTGTGGTGTCTGCAATATTTGCAGCAACCTTGCTTAGTTTCTCAGCATGTTCTGATGTGACGTGTCGAAGGGTTTCGTTTGAGGTCATCCATCCAATGCAGGGACTAACCTCTGGAACAAGGTTCGACAAAAACGATCAGTTTTTTGGAAATTTTTAGTCTTTTTGGTATGGTCATAAGTTATGACTCATAACATATGAATAGAAAGCGTAGTTGGCAAATATTCAAGTGTTGAATAAAGACAAAAACCTTTTTTTTTATAATTTCAACCGGTGAGAATGAGTGTTTATTTTCCATTTTACTCTTTTCTAAGCTGATGTTACAAAAAAATGACAAATACAAAATTTTAGTATCATGCCGGAATCTCATTGGTTAAGATTACCAAAAATATGTAAGACATCAAGTTACTACATGCAGTACAAATATTTCTGCGCAAAAACTAAACCGGAAAATAACGTTTTTGTTTTTTTTTTGTCAAAAATTAGATTTTTTCATACAGACTTTGTAAACAGACTTTTGTTTCCTAAGAAATGTCTGGATTTTAAATTGTAATTTTGAATATTTGCGAAAGTCTTTCGTGAAAATTTTTTCAACACTTTTTTTCGTCGTGTTTGCTCTTTGTCGCCAAAGTTAATTATGAATTTTTTCAATTTCAACCCATCGAAATTGAGCTGAGTAATCAAAATGTTGAAAACTTATTATGATTTTCGAAAGTTTGCCGGAACGTCAAGACACCGCTAATAAGCTACCTATATCAGCGATACTAAAATCCATCTAAGATAATTCAATTTCAATAATTTAGCCTTAAAATGACCAAATGTCAACAAAAAATCAGCGATTTTTAAAATATTTTGTGGTGAACCCTTTTCTAAACAATTGAGATATTCATAAATAGCAGGATAGTCAACATCATTTCTATATTCGCCAAGTGGATGCATTCGCCCTTTAAGAAGATCCCATAAGACACCACCATCCGCTAATCCTGTTAGAATTACCGTGCTTCCGTAAGGTAAAATCGTGTCTCAAAAGAGTAAATAATACGATTTAAACACCGCAGTGATTCTCCTTTAACTTAATTATAATATAACAGCAATTTATTATATAATTCTGGGCAGCTAGACAATTTCTTGAGTTAACCAAAAACTTTGTCACTTAAGTCCTAAAGGGATATAGCAAATATAATCAAAAACAATATTTATGCAAAAAATCAACCCTGGACGTGCGCAGCAACTAGTATTAACTTGTAAGATTGTGATTAGTAATAATTATATTATAATTTTAATTAACTTGAAATTTCATTTTCAAAATCAACAGAAAAGTTAGCTTAGAAAGTTGACTCGAGTAGTTGAATTCAATTTCAAATATATCGAAAATCCTGCCTAGTCGTCGATTTTCGAATCCAGTCATTTCATTGGTCACTTTCAATTATTGTGACGTTACTGTGAAAATCGACGACTAGGCAGGATTTTCGATATAAGGAGTAAATTTATACAGTGTAAGTCCCTTAAAAAAATAAAGCGGGTCCGAGTTCTCAGCAGTCAAAATCAAAAAACTCAAAAACATTGCGGATCTTGCGGACAATTTTATAAAATATTTGTTTAACAAACAATATGGTGTTTAGCTTGACCGGCCTTGTAAAACCAGTCAAAAAATAATTATTAATTTTTGTTTGCCCTTTCCTAAATATTCTAATGTCTCAATTGTCTTATCGTGGAAAACGTGAGGACGGGGAGTATAATGTAGTTAAAGTAAAATGTAGTTAAAGTGAAATGTAGTTATAGTTAAATGTAGTTATAAAAAATAGTGAAATGTAGTTAAAATAAATAGTGAAATGTAGTTGAAATAAATAGTGAAATGTAGTTAAAACAACAGCGTATTTTTGTTGCGTAGGCGTTTGGAGTGAAATGTAGTTGGAGTTGAATGNTCGACTAAGGTAGATAAATATAATGCCGTCAATATGATGGTTCTGACTTTTTGATTTATATTCCAGAATTCTAGAAAATTGATTTTACGTGAACCGGAAATGAAAAGTCCGAAAAAAATTTGTCTGATCGAAACAAAAGTACCACCAAATTGAAGCTGGGAGTTAACTGATCAAAAAATCGATAATTAGGTTTAACATTTTTGCTTAAAAATAATTGAAATTTCTAGAATTCGATTAAGACATTTTCGATAATTTTAATGTCATGCATCGTTTTCGGTGGGTCCTATTCACCAATAAAAAATGTTCATATCATGGTGGAATACCGGTTTTATGCGAATTAAAGCAAAAAAATATTCGAATTTTGAAAATTCTAGATTTTCTTCTAGATTGTTTTGAAAAAAAATTGCGGCAACTTAAGTCATAACCGATATTAATGTATCATAAGTTAATTATATAAAGGGCTAAAAAAACTGACACCTAGCTCTTAAATTAAATTTTTTTGGAAAATTCGAAATTAAAAAATTATAAATTTAAAATGACGCCCAAATAATAGAAAACATTCGAGTATGAATGTTCAAGCACCTACGCACCATAATCTCTTATCTAAGAACAGCCAATAACAGGCGCGGATTCAACAGAGTTGTGATACCTCTTTTGAGCGGTCAACAATTAGGGGACGATATAAGAATAATAAAGAAAAATTATAATGTGGTCCAAATAAGACANAACGAATGAATAAATTAAAATACGAAAAAAAATATCATAAATATGTTTAATTTAGAATCTAGAACAATAATAATCATTTGAAAAATTAATCAATTCACAATTATAAACAAAATTGTTTTCGATTATCACACGAAAAAAATCATTCAAAAATAAAAGAAAATGTTTAAATTTATCAAAAAAATTAAAAGTTAGCGACAAGATAAATTTGAAATAAAATCTTTTAAAGTTAAAATAAATGAAATTGAAAATTTCGATATAATTTGGAACAAGTTTCAAAAATGTTTGGAAAATTAAGAAAAAAAACTGAACATAAGTGATATCTTTATTTTTCTGAATCCCTATTCTGCAACGATTCCATTCGAACATTCTTTTATAAAGTGAGTCTACTTGTGTTCCAGGAGTGTACGAAGAAATGTCTTCTTCCCAGCAATTATCAGACATGCCAGTTGCCCAAGATAACATTGGCCAATCCAATTCATTTGTCAAAAGCATCAATAAGTTTTCAAAAGTTGTTGAGTTAAAAGTGGTTGGCCTAAACCAGTTACCAGGAATACCAAAATGAGCACCTGCAGAATCTCCCAATATTGCGATTCCTTTTCCTTGGTAATCCTAATCAAGAATTTTGAAATCAGATAAATTAAAAAAAAATTATAGTGTCAAAAATTGTGGTAAATTCTCGTGACATTTTAAATCTAAATTAATATAAAGTTTTGACTGGTCTAGTCTAGTCGTTATGAGGAGTTAAAAAATGTGTTTGTTAAATGGTTCAGCTCTTCTGTATTGGTTTACTCGTGGTTTACGCTTGACATGTTTTCTCACGTGCACAAGCATGCATGCGAAGAAGACGAGTAAAACAACTACACTCCTCAATTAACGAATTTCCTTAATAAAAAAAGAAACAATGTAAACTCGACAAAAAAGTTTAAATTATACGAAAAAATATAATATATTAAAGCTAATCTAGCATGATATATTCCAGATCTAAAACAATGCTAAAGTTTTACCGCTTGTTTTTTCATGTTTTGTCGATTTTAATCCTGGCCTTACAATATTTTTCTTCTAGAGTTACTCCTTCATCATCAACTCCTTGTATTCCATTGCAATTGGAATCAAAATATTTGTCATTTTCAATTGGTTTTCTACCAGGGTAAACATCAGGGTCAAAAGGGCCACAGTCTTTTCCTCTCCACCAAGATCCACGGAGTCCTTCAGAACCATCAGAAAATCCATCTTTATCAACATCGAATACTGGTTTATGAAGATCACCAAAATCAATGAGTAAATGATCTTAATTGGAATTAAAATCCAAATATATTGAAGAAGATAATTAACCAAAATCCTAAATAATGTTTTTTGAAAAATTGAATATTTAAAAATTTATTTGAAATTTTAAAAAATTCTAGGGGGTGTGGGACTCTGATTTGAGATATTCACGGTGATATACAAACAAACTTAGAGCCTATAAGAAATACCAAAAATGCTGATTTGTAGATCTATCCTTAATCTGACGAAAAAATTAAAAATTGGTTTTGACGATTACACCAATAGTTACATTAGTTAGAGTAGTTACAGTAGTTTAGTAGTAGTTACAAGATGCCACTTTTAAAACTGCGTAATCTATCTCCTCTAAAAAAATATATCCAATTTAGCTCAAATTTTAACAGAACACGTAACGGTAGTATGTCACGGTAGTATGTCAATCTTTAAAGACGAGCTTTTTTAATCTGGCGATTAAACAATTCTAGAACGGCAAATAACCGATGTTTTTTTTTGACAATATTAGACTTAAAAATCTATCTTCTCCGAGTATACGTTTGAAATTTTTGCAATTTCCAGCGTGAATCCAAAATATAAATTTTTCACAGTAAAGTGAAAAAATTTCCGAAAAAAATGGGCTTTGATTTTTTTTGAAACTAGGGCTTTAAAGAAAGCCAGTGAAACACCGATCAGAAAGTTGGCAAACGTCAAGATGACATTCTGAAGTTTGAGTGGTTAAATTAAAGCAAACGTTATTTTTAAGTTCAATTTAAAAAAATCGAAAAAATGCAAAAAAGGTCGATTTTCGGTTTTTTACCAATAAAATCATTTTGCGAGGAAATATCAGAAATTTTTCACACGCCGGAAGAATCGCAAGTTTTCGATTTCCTGTTATAGCCCCATCTTTCGCATTTTTGAGTCACAAAAATTAAAAAAATATGACTATGTTATAATACATTATAATTAATAATTTTTATATTAAGAGCCGCCCATAGCCACCGAGTGGCGGGTAAGAGCGCCCCCAACACACCGGAAAGATCGCAAGTTCGATTTGCTCGTAAGATAGCACACTCTTCGGCATGGACGGGATCCACAATATTAAAAAGAAAAAAAAAAAATAAAAAAAAAAACAAAACAAAAAAAAAAAAAAACAAAAAAAAAAAAAAAAAGAAATGCACTATGATATAATACATAATAAAGTCGTAAATATAATAATAGGGATAAGGAATAGTAGAAAAGAAGGATATAAGCAGGCTCATAGCCGAATGTGGTAAAAGAGCGCCCCAACAAGCCGGGGACGGATAGGAGGGGGGGGGGGGGGAGGGGGGAAAGGGCATCGTGCAAGGTTCGCATTCCTGTTTTTATAGGCACATTACTAGACGGTTCGCATGACTCACATATAATGAACAGTTTTTTAAACAAAGGCGAGTAGCGGGACGGGAGAAAAAGGGCGACTAGAACACGCGGGAATTCCGCCTAAAACGAGGCGTACTTGTATCAAAAAAGAATTTTTAAACGGGGATGGCGAAAAACGGGGATAAGGAGTAGTGAATGGCAGCAGCTTTCATCTATATTAATACTACTCTCACTCTAAAAAAATTGTCAGCTTTTTCTTTGATTAAGATTTCCATCTTCCCTATCTGAAGTAATTCATAAGTGCACCCATCGTGAATAGGCTAATGAAAACATGATTCCAATCCCCCTATAATCCACAATTCCCCTTATTCTCCGCCATTAAATCACCCCTGCTTATCCCCCTTCCGAGTTTGCTATCCCTCGTCCAATAACTTAAATTTCCGCATCTTGTTGGCAATAACCTTAGCAGCTTCAAACCTGAAACATTTGTTTATTGTACATATCCTTGTCAGATGACGGGATGTGTGCCACTTCCGCCAAGTGGAATCTTCAACCTAAAGCCACTTTTATTGTAGAATCAACCACAGAAGAAACAGTTCAACAACAAATAATGTCGAAATATTTGTTTGTGCATACCAATGTTTAAGGCCCCACAGCGGTAAATTAAACGCAAAAGGACAGACAGTGACCCATAAATAATAATTGTCTACTTCTCCGAATAAATTTGCGTTCAAAATATAGTCACAAGAACATGACTTTTGATTGATGAAATGCTCTTCCCCAACTCCAGAAAAGAGGAATACGTATTCGGCGGAACAAAAAGCAAATTTAGGGTATTGCAATATTGTCCCCCCTTAATTAGTATTAATAGTATCATTACAGTATGATTCATATATTCATCACCAAAGGCCATAATGATTCAAAAAAAAATGACAGAACAATAACTAACAGTCGTATTTTCCTGTAATTCAAGTACAGTCCTGATTTATCAGGACTCTAATTTCGGTACTCTCCTGTATCCTTTAAATATAGAAATGCGTAAGTATGGTAGACTTTTGCGCCAAAATGACAGAATTTGAAAGAATAGTAGATAACCCCTCATCACGTTCGTCTCTGCCATAATCCGTATAAAATTCTTTTCGTTTCGGCCTGTCTTTTTTCCACACCAAATATCTCTCTTCAAGCTGATTGCGCATCTCATTCTACATGCTTGGTCTGTTGTCGGGTTTTCAATATTTCTGTTTTGTAATAATTCTCGTTTTACAATTTGATGTTCTCTAAGAGTCCTTTGTATATTTATCCCTGTAGTTTCCGACAAAAAAATCAGAATTCAATACGAGATTTTTTACGTTTTTGTTTGGCGAGAAGCGCAAACATCGACGTAAATTGAAAGGTCATAATGTATAAATAGAATAATGTCTCCTTAAGTATCCCACGGAAATTTATAAACATATCATTAATATATATTTCCGTTGCCCCTTAAGGGTATAGGCCGTTTCGCTACATTTCATACATTTATTATGTGCATTTCAGAAAATCCACGCCTTGCACCAAACTCTAGGTACGATTGGTCATGTGTTTTTTTTAATTAGAAAAAATATCACGAAAAACAACCAACAATATTTTTTTCTACCGTTTACGTGCTTCTGAGTCCCAATTGCAAAACCTTCATATTTTTATAAAGCATTTGGGATGAGAATCATTGTGTGCGTCTAGAAACGTGTATCAGTCGAATTGAATTAGACAAAGATAAACAAATAGCAGTAAATCTTGACCACGATACAAAAGTTTTCGGTGTTATAGATTTAAATGAAAGAACATAGCTTTTGAGACAAAGAATTATTTGAGTAATATAAATTTAATTAACGAATTTAATGAAAGGACCGTTATTAGAGAAGGAGAATAGATTTTTAAGTTCCGAACCACCAATACAAACCAATGAGGAAAGAAATAAGATATATCAAAAAACCAACTAAATAATATATATAAGGTCCAAAAACCTGGGGTCGTATGTGCATGGTTGCCGGATACCGTGTTCTTAAAAGCTTAGTCTCTAGAATAAATTTTCTTATAATTGATATAAGATTAATCAGCACTTACCGACTAATAAGAAGCCTACTTCCTACAAAGTTTTTGCTAATATATGTAACCTTAATTATACAGTGGTGTCATCAACTGTTAAAATTTACGTTATTTCAAAATTATAACCCTCAGAGTTATATGATATGCCTTTGTTCTTAGGTGTATCATGCATTTTTTAAAGTTTTAAACTTCTTGTCTTATTTAAAAAATCATATTCTTACCCAAGTTGGTTAATACTTACCTCAAAATAGAGGAAAACTCTATATTTAATAACCTTCAGTAGTCATGAATTTGGACTTGGATAATAAAAGTACTTTTTTAAAAGATCGTATTCTTTCTTAACTGCGAAAAGTCATCTGATAAATGCACAATTCACACAAAAAAAAAAATTATAAAAAAAACCTTAAGTTCTCACGAATTCTGTTATATCGAGATTCTGTATATCGAGATTATACTGCGAACTTTTCATTTCAATCGTGACGTCATAATTTCTTTATTTTGTGCAGAATAGTGTTCTTCGAAATAAAGCTCGCCGTTTTTGATAGTTTTGGGTTCTTAAAGAGAATTTTAAATGATTATCTATAACAAGCATCGTAATTTTTTTATGAAACCCTCAGTTTAGATAGCCAAAATTTGACGGGAGAAACTGAATAATGACTTTCCCGATTAAAATGCACGTTCATGTTATAATCTTCGATATTTTGCCTAGTTTCTAATTTCAGCCTTACATATGCTGTGGAAGCCTGAAATAAAAAATGGCAAATAATGACAACTTGGGTCACGTAATAAGATATAAATAATATTTTTTAATTCGTGAATAGGTTCGTCGGAATGTTTTGGGGTTCAATGATAATTAAAAACAGCATTTAATAATTCTGCAGTTTTCTCAACATTTCAACATCCTCGGAAAGTGGCTTTTTAATCAGATTGAAAATAGTTTTCAAGTATGAATTAAATTAGTTTGAACGCTTGGAGCCTCAGGTGTGCTCTGATTGGTTCAAATGGCTGATTGCAGAGCTTGAAGCCTGCTCATTGGCCCCAGAGGCCAAGAAACATTTTTTTGGCGTTTCAAACTATTTAAATCATATCCCTTATTAACACTTTTGTAACATTATCCCGGGCCCGATTAGGAAATGTAGTGGTTGTGTTTTTAAGTAGGGAAGGCAGGATATTTACAAAAGTGTGAATATTGGGATTTATAATGGACCATAATCAATGGTGAAAGGTACTTTACTTTTATAACGATAAAAATTTATTTTTCGACGTTTCGGGTCATTCCATCCGGAATTTGTCGCAATTGCATACAAAAACCATTTTAGCGGTCAAATATTTATATGCGTCTTCAGTTTTCCATAATAATTTTTCAACTTGTATCCCTTAAGCTCTGGAATTTCACCCAGAACAAAAGTGAAATAATAATATGAAAACGTTTTTGTGAAGAGTTCATTACTATTTGAAATTAAAATTTTAGGATACAATATATTCTGAATGATGTGCTAAACTAATTAGGCAGTAGAAATTTTTTTGGTTTTGAGTTTATACTCAACTAGTTTTGAGATATTTGATAAAAAACATTTGAAATATTTGGTAATATGACCACTGAAAAGAAAAAATGAGAGTTCTCAAATCAATGAATTGTTTTTTATTTGTGTGCAAAAGTCTAAAAAAACACAGTCCGTTCAGTCAAAAATGTTCAGTTTCATTTCAATCATGTCTTGATTGTGAAAGCTGATTACAGAAATAGAAGTCAGATTTTGACTGTGTATGCAAAATAGAACCGATGAGAGCTGCCTGCAAAAACATACTTCATTTTTCTGAGATGATAAAATTTCTGACATAAGTTTTCAACCCGCTCATCTCAAAAGTTTTATTAAAATTAATATAAATGGTTTTCCGGTTCAAATCAAACTTAAAAAAATAACATATTTCGAAACATTTGTATCATAAAAGGTTCCTGATTTTACAATTGATGCAATTTTTTCCATTTACTTCCATAGCGTTTTCTCAAAGTTTTTTGAATATATATATAATTTTAATATCAATCCCTCCAAATCATCCCATGACAGACTTTGTAAGTTTCATCCCATACTTGCTCTGTTCGCAAGCAAAATTCATAGACATTACGAAAAAATATATTTTGCAAGATTCTTTGATATCTAGTTGCAAAAGCATTTTTTATCTTTGGAAAACTCCTATCAACTTCTCATATTTAGTAAATGAAATAATATAATGAATCTTTTATTTTTTGTCTAATATATGTTTTTGAATTTAATCTGAGTATGCTAGGCGTTACGTTATTTTTCCCGTGTTATTATTAAAATAAAAAAGGGAACTATTAGAAAAAAGAAATTTCTTAAAGTCCAAAAATGGGTTACCATTTAGCGCATCCGGAAAGATTTTTTTCGTCGTTTCTACGACTCACATTTTTTCTGGTTTTGAGCTCTTTATTTCAAAAAATGAGTCCTAAGGGATTTCAAAAAAAGCCTGGCCTAAAAATTACAGAATGTTCTTTTAGAATATATGCGGCCAATTAAATGGCACCTTATTTCTTTATTTCAAATTTCAAGGAAGTCCCTGGCTTGGAACTAGAAATAAATGATTATTTTACAGTTGTTGTACTCATCTTTATCAAACAAAGAACAGTTCTGGGTCTTTTCATTCAGCATTGGGAAAAAACGGTACATTTTCAGAAGTTCGCTTAATATAGTTTTTTCCCGGTTGATCTTTCTTTTTTATTTGCTGAAAATTTTCATGAGAATTTGCAGTATGATTTTTGTCTGTCCTCGTCAGACTCGAACTCGTCAGGAGAGTTCATGAATTATGAATAGATTTATACTCTTTTAATGCATACAGCAGTAGGTTGATTGCAAAATACTTAATCGGTGGTTGCAGGGCGAGCCATTGAAGAGAAGACAATTAATAAATTTGGGTTTTCTCCGAAAAATATATTGAAAACATCCAATTTTTTTCAAAAAAGTTTTTCTTTGTTTTTTTTGTCTTAGATTACTTTAATTTTATATATAGTATTATGTATGAACTTTATCATTCGAAATTCCATCTATTGGAATTTTATTGTCACCTTTTCCATTGCAACGTGACGGTAAAAGAAAAAATCGATTGATAGCTGTTAAAATCAGGGTTCAAGAATTCTAAGGCATTTTGCCAGAGAATTATTGTTCTTTCTAAAAAATTAAAAACACCGCGCTTATTGTTTTATGGGTATATCTTTTTCGATATAACCTGACTGGCCAATTATCGTTTTTCAGGAAAAAAGCATTCCGAGTCTCCTTATGTAAACCTAATGCTATTTTTATTTTCTTTAAATAATTTGTGCTTAATATATTACTTTTAACTTATACATTTTGTGGGTGTAATGCTCTCCAGCGCCGTTAGTTCTAAAACATTGTCAAACTTTTTAAGATCGGAAACAATCACAAAATTGGGCTGACGGTTTTCAAAACTGCTAAGTTTTACAGTCTATCACATTTAGTTTAATCACAAACCCTGGGCAAAGCTTGAAAATGACCGAAATACTTACCCTGACCCCCCGCGGCAATAAAATTTTCATAAATTTCAGTTGCTGCTGATTAAAACGGAGGAGTTGAATGCTGCAGCATGCTCGATCTATTCTGTCGTGGGATCGTATCAATATTCATCGTTCAATAGGAGAAACTGCCAGAAGAAGGAGTACGGAAGATTTGGTTTCATTTTTTCAAACCTGATTTTGAAAAAGTTTGTGATGCCCGCTGTAACAGACTATAGCGCCTTTGTTGAGATTTATGAATGACCGATGACCATACACCTGATACCGTGTGTTACTGTATAGGCTTGATCTTTCATGAAATAGGGGCAGGGGATAAGCATTTTTGTCTGCAATCGATTCAAAACGGCCTATGTTTTTCTGTAGTGATCCCGTGTGAGTCTACAGTCTGGTGACACCAGAGACATACTGTCAGTATGAGAAAAATGAAGATAGCCAATGATTAATAATTTTGGGATTTTGACAGCTTCAAAACACAATACTTATTCAAAAATTCGTTGGCAAAATAATTCTAAAAAAATTTTTCAAATTTCTTCGAAATCTCATGGTTTTGGGTCGGAAATGACGGTAATATGGGTATCAAAATTATCTCCACAAAATTCTTAGAAGCAAATTCTTAAGCATTATTTTGCAAGCAGCAGCATGGAACAAAAAAAAATCTTTGCTAGACATTTTTATGATTTAAATTTGAGTTTTTTTCAACATTGAGTCACACTATTGGGCGATTAAACCGGAAAGTGCTCGTCATAAATATTCTCTCCCATTTTTTTCCTGGAACAGAAACTTTAATATTTTAATTTCAAATATCTTTATGAGAAATTTATTTTAATGCAAATGCACGTTCATTTTTCTTAAACCGGATATGCTTTGTTTTGAATTAACAACTTTGAAATTTGGATATTTAGAGGAAAGTTGTCAAGAAATCAGAATCGTGAATGAGGAAATCAAGGGTTATTCTTTGTTAATTACCTGCCTGACTTATATCGTTTATCTGAATTTTAGTATATTTTCGATTATTATTTCTATTTATTTGAAAAACTTACGCAAGTTCTGGAGATGCATTGTTTACATGAGTTTCACTCCAAAACAACTCACTGTTTTGTAAATATATTTTTAATTTCGAATGGGCTCTATTAGGAGTGGTGGAACCCGGCGTGACAAGATGAAGATTTCTACTATAGCATTGAACATTGAGGGAAAATTCCGAGAAGCCATATTGGCTTCAAATTTTAAGGAGGGATTATTTTTTTTGAAATTTTTTTCGACATGAATTTTCAAAATGTTTGGTGCTTCCTCATTGGCCTGAAAACAAAAAGTTACTCAAAAGGTCATTTTAACCCCCAGAAATGAACTTCTCGGGTTGAATACTACTTTACGAAAAACATTTTTTTTATGTCGAATTTTTTTCAAAAATGCAGTCTTTTGGGTTTGAACAATCACAATAATCCAGGCACTTATTTTCACGAAAATCAATTTTTTTTTGACAATTTTGAAACCAGTGTTACCCTCGCTAATTTTTAGCTTAGATGTTGTGACTCATGATTGTTTGACATAAAGAAAATAAAAATTTCCCCCAATGCGTCGGAACAGTAGAGTACACAAATAGTGTTATAGGCATTGCTTTAAAACGTGATTATCAACATTAAGCTTGTTGTATTCAATCAACTTTAATGTGCATCATCGTGTTAGATTCAAGCAACCTAAAAAAATACAATTTATGTTTTCGTTGGTTACGCTTAAAATTCTCAGCCGTTGTAAATGCCTTCTGCATTTTTTGCTTCGTGTTACACCGTGTGGCAGGATACAGGTCTCCCGAAGTAAAAACCAGCTACCCGAATAAAAAGGTCATATGAATTCTGGAAACTTTTCAGACTGACGTGTACTGCGTAAATTTGCCCAGATTGACATTCTTCACAATTCTTATTACCAACGATTCACGTTGGTGTAACACCGGGAATGAGGTGCCCGGAAAACTTCGCATTATTTCCAAAAACAATTGATTTATGGTGCTTAAAGATGCGCAAGCATCGACTTATGTGGTAACGTATTAGCAACTATAGGCTCAGGATAACCACAGGTGTTGCTACAGGGCTTTCTTTGATTGGCGGTGTAAACAGCAACACGGTATTAGCATTTAACAGAAACCTCATTATAAGAAATAAATAAAGAGTAACCTTAGATAGGAAATTTTTTAAAATTTATTTGATATTTATTTTTTCAAAATTTTTTTCTCAAAATTTTGCCGATCGTTGATTGCGTTGGAAAATAAAAATGCCTCAAAAGTCACGTTTGACCACCGGAATAGCAACCGCATGATTAAATAATACTAGAAAGAGATATTTTTTTAATGACGTTGCAAATCAGAAATAGTTGTACTAGACGGTACTTCAAAAATTGAACAAAAATTGTCAATTTGGGGGTATGCGACTCTGATTTGACGTATTCTTGGTAAAAATACCTTGCAAACTAAGAGCTCATGAGAAAACGGTATCATCCAAAAAATTGCATCGACAAATTATTGTTGACCATCCACACCAAAAAGGCTTACAGTATGTTTACGAATAGACACTTTCAAAACTCGCGGCAAAATCTATCCCTTAACCACGACGGTATATGCAAATTTGAGCTCCAATTGTCACAGAATCACGTAACGAGTAGTTTGTCAATCTTTGTAGGCAAGTTATTTTGATCCGGCGAAGTTAACCAATTTCTAGGAACGCCGAATAACCACGATTTTATACAATTGTCAGACTTCAAAAGTCTATCCCGAGCGATATATTTGCAAAATGACTCAATTTTATTCAAGTATTCTCCAGAACATTTGTAAGAGATTAACACGCTGTGGTTTAAAAAAAAGGATTTTTATTACTATTTGTTGAGAAATGAGCCCCAAATCGGCGAAGCCCGATAAAGGGGGATTTTTCAATTTAATTTTGTTGAAAGATGCCCCAAATTTGGCCATTTTGATTACTCTTCACAACCAATTTGCTGATTTGCTAAAAAAAATTTAAAAATATGTTTCTAGTCTAATTTAATGATGCGCGTTTCATTTCGAGTCAAAAGTCACTGTGAGCATTTTATTTTTCAACCAATCAGCGATCGGCAAAATTTGGTGAAAAAATTTCGAAAAAATTAATTGAATAAATATTTTTTTAAAGTTTCATTTTCTAATTCATTTGATTTTTTATAATCTGTAAATTAAATACCGCTGTTGCTGTTTACACCCACGGCAAATAAAAAATCGCTGTAGTCCAACCACTGCGTCATCTGAGCCTTTTATAGTTGCTAATACTCGTTTCCACACAAGTCGATGCCTTGCGCATCTGTTAAGCACCATAAATCATTGTTTTAAAAATAATGCGAGTTTTCGGGCACCTCTATTCTCCGGTTTGTTTACACCACTGTGATCGTTTGAGTAGTATAAAATTTGAGATGGTCGCAACTGGAGGGCAAAAATTTACGCAGTACACGCGAAAAAGTTAGTTAAAATTGCGAGAAAAGATGTTCATTTTGTTTTTTGACAACGAAAAACCCGATATTTGACCACCTTAAACAGGCGTCACGAGTGGTCCGGAGTCAAAAAAATTTTTGACCAGAAATTCAAGCGTCCCAAAAACTTATCTGTAATCAATTTTCAATTCATAGGACCTTTTAACGGGTGCTTCATTTTCGTTGCTCGGGAGGCATTTCAATAATGATTATTGTGAAATCAGTTTCAGCTCAACCTTAAGAAACAATCAAGATTTCTCTTGTTTTCTGAGCCTGCAACTGGACTTCAATTTTTTCCCGACTAGCTACTTCAGTGTTAGGGCTTAAAACTGAACTCATGCTAGGGTGCTACATGGTCTCAAATTTTCAAAATATTTTCGATTGAACTTTTTTTACCGAAAATCACGAATTTTTGGTCATTTTTAGACATTTTTTGGAAAAACTGTAAGGTTTTTTTCTTTCCAAAGTTCACTTATCTATCGATTCCATATAGGGTTCGTTGGGTCATTTCAGGACCTTCAAACATCCCTCAGGTTCACCATCTATGAACTTTCATAAGATGAGGACCGTTCGAAAGATTTGTGTCTTAACTGAAGGTTATGATCGGACTTGTCTCTCTTTCCTCTTCCGGGATATTGCTACATACAGACATATTGCCAAGTGCCCAACCATGACCGAGAAATCAAGTATGAAAGGTGACAATATTAGAGAGAAAAAATTAATGAGTTGGTCGAGCTTGATTCAAGTGGAGCTGGTCTTGATTTTCACTTCAAGATATTATAGATTCGGAATTAAATACTATTTATTTTATTTCCTTTCATATTTTCTATTCATGTTTTGTGGTTATGATTTTGGCAGATACATATTTTTTTTTTGATTTTTTAAATCTAACAAAACTTAGTTTATTGTATTTTAATGATTACTTCAAAAAATTTTATCTCTTAATTAATCTATTAATAAGTTTAATCTACTTTGAACTTGTAATTTTCATTTTAAGCAATCCAACTTTTAAAAGTTTCATGCGGTTTTTAATTTTTATTTTTGAAATTTCTTTATTGATTTTTTGAAATTATTTGGTTCGTTCTTTCCCAGGGAGTGGGTGCGCAGAATTTATGACCTAAGGGAGCTTTTTTTCGATAAACTAGCCAGAGCTGATACCCAAAAACTTTTAGCATCGCTTGAGAAGAACAACTCCTTCAACGGTTGATTTGTAACTTAACAGTAATCTGATACAATCTCACCCTATCGTCTACAGCCTACGTTTAAAAGCTCCTTATAAAAAACATCAGAATGCAAATTTCTCTCCTTCAATTTTCACCATCTTTTTATTACTTTTTTTGTGTCAGGCTCCCGAAGAAGCCTCAAAACATTAATGCATTATTGGCTTCTTACTCGGATTTTTTGCTTTTGGCGGCCAAAAAAGCCAAAAACGAAAACTAAAATTATTGATTTTATTTATGATTGAAATTGAAAGTGGCGCCCCAATTTGTCTTTTCTTTGACGCTACCGAGTTTAAAAATTGCACAAAATCCCTTAAAATGTGTTTGAATTTACGGAAAAAAATCATTTTGAAGCATTTTTTCTGGTTTCTAAATTTTGTCTCAAAAATTTAGGCTCAAATGAGAAGTTTGCCATGGCCCCCAAGAGACGCCAAAGCAAAAAGTCGAAAAAAACTTCTCTAGTCTATTGTCCAAACAAGTTCTTAGGCTTCAGATGCAGTATGAGTCGAAACTATTATCTCTCAAACTGGTGAGGAGTATAGCTTTTTGCCTGATTGCCTCCCCAAACTGTACCATTTCAAACAATGGCTTCAAAATGAAACATTGACGTGGCCCACAAGAGGACGCCGAAGCAAAATTTTGAAAAAAAACTCTTAGTTTATTGTTTAAACAAGATCTTGTGCTCTTCAGATGCAGTATGAGTCGAAACTTCTTCTATCTCTCAAAACTGGTTGAGGACGAAGTTTTGCCTGAGCCTCCCAAACTGATCATTTTAAAATTTATAATTTTTAGTTTTTTGCGTTTTGTCCGCCGAAAGCAAAAATTTCAAATCAAAAGCAATTTGCACCGATTTTTTAGGCTTCTTCTGGAGCCCCACACAAAAAAATTAATAAAAATCGAGATGAAAATTGAAGGAGTACCCGTACCAACGGCTCGTCTTTAAGCGGCTTTTAAAAGCGTAGGTGTCGGCGTAGGTGGGATTGTACAGACTTACTGTTAAATTCAAACATCTACGCGAAGGTCTGTTCTGTTTTAGAGTACACAATGTTTTTTGGAATATCACGCCTTTGCTAGTTTGACGGTAAATGACTTGGAGCAAGGCTTTCAAATTTGCGACACCCACTCCTCCTTAAGGGGGTGCAACCGAACGGAGGCCTGTATCTCGAGATCCATACATAGTTTAAAACTTAATTTTTCTTGCATTTCGAAATTTTGTCATCGGTTTGCTTCTTGAATCAATTAAAAAAAAGATTTATTTGGACCTAAAAAAATATTCGGAAATTTGAATATTTTTTCCGAAGTATTTTCATATTTATGCCCTTTATTTTTTTGAACCCTATGATCGATAACCCTTTAATTTAACCTGACCAGGGTAGCCATGCATGTAATCCTTGACAACACTAAAATTTTTTGTTAAAAACCTGAAAAAAAAATTGTCGAACAATATTTTTGATGGTGAAATTTGACGATACCGAGCGGAGGCTGTTAAATCTCCGAATCCATTACATAGTAGAACTAAATTTTTCCTTGCATTTTCGACAAGTTTGGACATCGGTTTCTTCTAAATCAATTTAAAATTAAGATTTGAACCAAAAAAAGATTTCCGGAAAATTCGAATTTTTTCAGGTATTTATGCTATATTTTTGTGAACGCTCGTTGATCGATGACCTTAATTTTACTTGGAAAAGTTAGCCTGTTAGTTAATATTTCAAACAATAAAAAGAACTATTAAAAATCTCCCAAAAAAAGTGCTGAAAATTATTGTTAAAGCGTGAAATGGTCAAAAATTTTGTAGTACCTGAACGTTGCACTATGTGTGCATCAAAACTTTTTGATTAGGATTATCGAGGAACAACCAACGCCATAGTACCACGTCTCTATCCCAATTGTAAAGATAAGCTTTTGGTACTGGTCCCGATGTGAAAAGTTTTTGATACCAGTGCTGGAAATGATTTTAATTAAAACGCTTGAAGATACAGAAATCGGCAATTTACCGTGTAAAATTTCATCAATTTTGAGCAAATAAAACCTAAATCGGAATTTCTGACGCCCCTAAGTACCGAGAAAAAACCCATTATTAGGGGCNAATTTTTGACAAAATTTAGAAACCAGAAAAAATGCTTCAAAATAATTTATTCCGTAAATTCAAACACTTTTAAGGATTTTCGTGCAATTTTTAACTCGGTAGCGTCAAAAGAAAACAAATTGGCGCACTTTCAATTTAAATCATAAATAAATCAATAATTTTAGTTTTCGTTTTTTGGCTTTTTTGGCCGCCAAAAGCAAAATTCCGAGTAAAAGACAATAATGCATTATGTTTGAGGCTTCTTCGGAGCCTGACACAAAAAAGTAATGAAAAATGGTGAAAATTGAAGGATGAAATTCATTCTGAGTGTTTTTTAGGAGGCTTTTTAAAAGCGTAGGTGTAGACGTAAGTGAGATTGTATCAGATTACTGTTAAGTTACAAATCACCGTGAAGAGTTGTTCTTCAAGATGCAAAAGTTTTTGGGATATCAGCTCTGCTAGTTTATCCAAAAATAGCTTCGTAATAGGTCAAAATCTGCGACACCCACTCCCTTAAGACGAACAAATAATTTTCAAAAATCAATAAAGAAATTTCAAAAATAAAAATTAAAAAAAACCAGCATGAAATTTAAAAAGTTGGATTTTAAAATTGAAAATTACATTCAAATAATTAAATATTAATAGATTAAATTAAGAGATAAAATTTTTTGAGTAATCATTAAAATAAAAAACTAAGTTTTGTTATGAATTTAAAAAATCAAAAAAAAAATTGTAATCTGGAAAATCATAACCACAAAACATGAATAAAAATTTGAAGGAAATAAAATAAATATATTTAATTCCGAATCTATAATATCTTGAAGTGAAAAAGGCAAGACCAGCTCCACTTGAATAAGCTCGACCAACTCATTAAATTTTTTCTCTCTTAATAATTGTACACCTTTCAATAACTTAGGATTTCTCGTCCATGTTGGGCACTTGGCATATATGTCTGTATTAGCATATTCCGGAAGAGGAAAGAGATGACAAGTCCGATCATAACCTTCAGTAATAAAACACAAATCTTTCGATGGTCCTCATCTTATGAAGTTCATAGATGGGTGAACCTGAGAAAGGAGAGGATATTGAAGGTCTCGTGAATGACCCAAACGACCTATGGAATTCGATTAGATAAGTGAATTTGAAAAAAAAACCTTTTACAGTTTTTTTCCAAAAATGTCCTAAAGAAATGACACAAAATCGTGATTTTCGGAAAAAATAAGTTTCAAATCGAAAATTATTTTGAAAAACTGGTGAGAACCCATGTACACTCTAGCATTGAGATGGTTTTTAAGTCTAACATGAAGTAGTAGTTCGGAAAAAACTATGAGGTCCAGTTGCATCAGGAAAAAAAAGAATCTTGTTTTCTAGGCTTGAGCTAACTGATTTTCACAATTATCATCTATTAAATTGCCTCCCGAGCAACAAATGAGCACCCGTTAAAAAGGGTCCTATGAATTGAAAATTTCGGATCTAAGATAAGTTTGACGCGTGAAATTTTGGTCAAGAAATTTTTTGACGCCGACCACTCGGTTGACGCTGTTAAAGGTGGTCAAATATCGGTGTTTTTCGTTTGTTCAAAAAATCAAAATGGAACATCGTTTTCTCCGCAATTTTTACTAACTTTTTCTGTGTACTGCGTAAAATTTGCTCCAGACTTGACATCTCAAATTTTATATACTCAAACATACGTGGCTGTAACACCGGAAATAAGGTGCCCGAAAACTCGAATTCATTTTAAAAACATGAGTTTATGGTGCTTAACAGATGAGCAAGCATCGACTTTGTGGAAACGGTATTTAGCAACTATAGGTCTCAGATGCGACAGGTGGTGCTACAGAGCGATTCTTTTATTTGGTGGTTGTAACAGCAAACCGGTATTCTATCTACAGATTTTAAAACAATAAATGATTAGAATGAAACTTAAAATATTTTATTCAAATTTAATTTTTTCCTGAAATTTTTTCAAAAATTGCCGACCAGCTGATGGGTTGAAAATAAAAAATGCTCAAAAGTGACTTTGACTTCGGAAATGAAACCGCATCATTAAATTAGACTAGAAACATATTTTTAAATTTATTTTTTACAAATCGTCAAATGGTTGGAAGATACATAATTGGCATTTGGGGCATTACTTTTCCGAACAAAATAAATGAAAAATCCCCCTTTATCGCCTCGGGCCGGGATTGGGCTCATTTTTCAAGCAAATGAATAAAAATCCTTTTTTTTAACACCACAGCGTGTTAATCATCTTACAAAGTCTGGAGAATATTGATCAAAAATTTGAGTCATATTGCAAAATTAACCTCGGATAGATTTTGAGTTCGAATATGTATAAAATCGTCGGTTTATCGGCGTTCTGAGAATTTGTTAATTCGCCGGACAAAACTAAGCTTGCTTAAAAGATTGACATACTACCGTACGTGGATCTGTACCAATTGGAGCTCAAGATGATAACCGCTCTGAACGAGATAGATTTTGCAGTTTGAAAGTGGTCTTATTGTAAACATACTGTACCTTTTTGGTGTGATGGTCAAAAATAATTGTGATGCAATTTTTGATGATGATTTTTCTCATTGAGCTTCTTAGGTTTTCAGTATATTTTTACCAGAATATGTCAAATCAGAGGTCGCAATACCCCCTCAAATTGACAATGTATTTGTCATTTTTGAAGTACCGCTATTACAACTTATTTTTCTGAGTTTGCAACGCATTAAAAAATACTCTTTTATACATATTATATTAATCATTGCGGTTCTATTCCGGGTCAAACGGACTTTTGAGCATTTTTATTTCCAACAAATCAAACGATCGGGCAATAATTGAAAAAAAATTTTGAAAAAATAAACAAAATAAAATTTTAAAAAAATTTCTATCTAATGGTATACTTTATATTAATTTCTATAAATAGAGGATTTTCTGTAAAGCTAAAATACCGTGTAGCTGTATACAGACCACCCAATCAAAGCAATCGCCTGTAGCAAACCTCTGTGGTTATCTGAGACCTATATAGTTGCTAATTACCGTTACCACAAAAGTCAGATGCTTGCGCGATTTTGATTAGCACCATAATCATTGTTTTGAAAATAATTCGAAGTTTGCGAGGCACACTCTATTTCCGCGTGTTACCACACACGTGATCGTTTGGATAGATAGAGATTATAAGAGAATGCAATCTGGAGCAAAAATTCTTACGCAACTACAACGTCAGTCTGAAGTTTTCAAAATTCAATTGACCTCTTTTACTCGGTAGTAGCGTTTACTAGTACTCCGGGAGGCCCTACCGGTGTAACACGAAGCAAAAAACAGGAGGCATATTTACACAGGATGAAGAATATTATTAAGCGTACCAACCGAAAAACATAATTGTCTTTTTTTAAGTTGCTGAATCATTAACTCCGATGATGCAACAATTAAGTTGAATTGAGAAATAAACAGCTAATGTTGATTAATAGTTTTGTGAGCTGAAAATTGACGCTACCTATCAAACTATACTTTTTTTCCTGACGCACTTGGGGAATATTTTTTTCTTTTATGTCCAATTCAATCATGAAGTCTACAACATTACTAAAACATCTAGGGTGTACATGGTCTAAAAATTCAAAAAAAAATTGATTTTGCTGAAAAACTGCCTGTATTGGATTTTCAAACCCAAAAGACTGCCTTTTGAAAAAAATCGAACATAAAAAAAAATGTTTTCTAAAGTAGTTTCAACCCGAAAATTCATTTCTGGGGTTAAAAATGACTTTTGAGCAACTTTTATTTCAGCCAATGAGGAAGCACCAAAATTTTGAAAATTCATGTCAAAAAATTTCAAAAAAATAATCTCCTTAAAATTTGACACAGAATGGCTTCCTCGGATTTTCCTCAATGTTGTGCTATATATATAGGAAATATATATATATAGGAAATATATAGGAAATATATATAGGAAATGCTTCATTTGTCACGCCGGGTTCACCCATCCTAATAGCCATTCGAAATTAAAAATATATTTACAAAAAGTGAGTTTTTTGTGAGTGATACTCATGTAAACAATGCATCTCCAGACTTGCGTAACGTTTTTAAATAAATAGAAATAATAATCGAAATATACTAATTATTCAGATAAACGATATAAGTCAGCAGGTAATTAACAAAGAATAAACCCTTGATTTTCCTCATTCATGATTTCTGATTTCTGAAACTTTCCTCTTAAATATCAATTTCAAGTTGTTAATTTCAAACAAAGCATATCCGGTTTAAGAAAAATGAGTCATTTGCATTAAAATAAATTTCATAAAAATTTATGAAATTAAAAATTTAAATTTCTTGTTTCAGGAAAAAATGGGAGAGATATTTTATGACGAGCACTTCCGGTTTAATCGCCCATAGTGTGACTCATGTTGAAAAACTCAAATTTAAAATCATAAAAATGTCTAGCAAAGATTATTTTTTTGATTCATTTTTTTTGCAAAATAATGCTTAAGAATTTGCTTAAAGAATTTTGTGGAGATAATTTTGATACCCATATTACCTCATTTCCGACCCAAAAAACATGAGATTTCGAAAAATTTTGAAATTTTTTTAGAATTTTTGCCAAACGATTTTTGAAATTATTGTTTTTGAACTTCAAATCCAAAATTATTAATATTGGCTATCTTCATTTTTTCTCATACTGACAGTATGTCTCTGTGTCACAGACTGTAACTCACAGTCACTACAGAAAAACATAGCCGTTTTGAATCATTGCAACAAATGCTTATCCTCCATTTCATGAAGACCAGCCTATACAGTAACACACGGTATCAGGTGTATGGTCATCGTCATTCATAATAATCTCAACGAAAGGCGCTAAGTCTGTTACAGCGGCATCACAAACTTTTTCAAAATCAGTTGGAAAAAATGAACAAATATCTCGTACTCCTTCTTCTGCAGTTTTCTCATTGAACGATGAATATTGATCGACCCACGAAGAAAAAATCGAGCATGCTGCACATTCAACTCCTCCGTTTTTATCAGCAGCAACTGAAATTTATGAAAAATTTTATTGGGGGGGGGTCAGGGTAAGTATTTTCGGTCATTTTCAGCTTTGCCCAGGGTTTGTGAGTTAACTAAATGTGATAGACTGTAAAACTTAGCAGTTTTGAAAACCTCAGCCAATTTTTGATTGTTTCCGATTTTATAAAATTTGAAAATGTTTTAGAACTAGCGCTGGCGAGCATTTAACACCCACAAATGTATAAGTTATAACCAATGTTTTTGAAATCACTCAATTGTCTTCTACTCTCATAATGGCTCGCCCTGACCACCCCCTAAGAATTTGCATCAACCTACCTGCTGTAGCAATTATAGAAAAGTATAAAATCTTCATATTCATAACTCTCTGACGAGTTCAGAGTTCTGACCAGGACATGACAAAAATCATATGGCAAATTCTCATGAAAATTTTCAGCAAATAAAAGAAAGAATACGGAAAAAACTATATTTTAAGCGAACTTCTGAAAAATGTACCGTTTTTCCCATGCTGAATGAAAAAGACCCAGAACTGTTCTTTGTTTTGATAAGATGAGTACAACAACTGTAAAATAATCATTTATTTCTAGGTTCCAGCCAGGGACTCCTTGAAGATTTGAAATAAGAAATAAGGTGCTCATTTAATTGGCGCATATATTCTAAAAGAACATTCTTGTAATTTTTAGGCCCAGGCTTTTTTTGAACCCTTAGACTCATTTTTTTGATAAAGAGCTCAAAACTACGAAAAATGTGAGTCGTAGAAACGACGAGAAAAAATCTTTCCGGATGCGCTAATGTAACCCATTTTTGACTTTAGAAATTTCTTTTTTCTAATAGTTCCCTTTTTTATTTTAATAATAACCGGAAATACGTAACGCCTGGCATACTCAGATAAATTCAAAAACATATATTAGACAAAAAATTAAAGATTATATATTATTTCATTTACTAAATATGAGAAGTTGATAGAGTTTTCAAAGATAAAAAATGCTTTTGCAACTAGATATCAAAGATCTTGCAAAATATATTTTTCGTCAATTCTATGAATTTTTCTTGCGACAGAGCAAGTATGGGAGAAACTTACAAAGTCTGTCTTGGGATGATTTGGAGGGATTGATATTAAAATTATATATATATTCAAAAACTGGAGAAAAACGCTATGGAAGTAAATGGAAAAAATTGCATCAATTTGTAAAATCAGGAACCTTTTATTGATACAAATGTTTCGAAATATGTTATTTTTTTAAGTTTGAATTTGAAGGAAAACCATTTATATTAATTTCAATAAAACTTTTGAGATGAGCGGTTGAAAACTTATGTCAGAATTTTATCATCTCAGAAAAATGAAGTATGTTTTGCAGCAGCTCTGATCGGTTCTATTTTGCATACACAGTCAAAATCTGAACTTCTCAATTTCTGTCAATCAGCTTCACAATTCAAGACATGATTGAAATGAAACTGAAAATTTTGACTGAAACGACTGTGTTTTTAGACTTTTGCACACAAATAAAAAGCAATTCAATTGGTTTTGAGACTCTCAGTTTTTTCTTCAGTGTGATATTTACCAAAATATTTTCAATGTTTTTTATCAATATCTCAAAAACTAGTTGAGATATAAACTCAAAACCAAAAAAAAATTTCTAACTCCTAATTAGTTTAGCACATCATTCAGAAATATTGAATTCAAAATTTTAATTTCAAATAGTAAGAACTCTTTCACAAAAAACGTTTTTTAATTAATATTTTAGCTTTTGTTCTGGTAAAATTCCAGAGCTTAGGAATACAAGTTGAAAAATTATTATGGAAAACTGAGACCATATAAATATTTGACCCTAAAATGGTTTTTGTGCAATTTCGACAAATTCCGGATGGAATGACCCGAAACGTCGAAATTTTTTTTTATCGTTATAAAAGTATAAGGTACCTTTCACCATTGATTATGGTCCATTATATATCCCATATTCACACTTTTGTAAATATCCTGGCCTTCCTACTTAAAAACACACTACATTTCCTAATCAGGGCCGGGATATGTACAAAAGTGTTAATAAGGGATATGATTTAAATAGTTTGAAACGCCAAAAAAATGTTCTTGGCCTCTGGGCCAATGAGCAGGCTTCAAAGCTCTGCATATCAGCCATTTGAACCAATCAGAGCACACCTGAGCTCCAAGCGTTTTAAACTATTTAATTCATACTATTTTCTAAAACTATTTTCAATCTGATTAAAAGCCACTTTCCGAGGATGTTGAAATGTTGGAGAAAACTGCAGAATTATTAAATGCTGTTTTTAATTTATCATTGAACCCAAAAACATTCGATGAACCTTATTCACGGAATTAAAAAATATTATTTATATCTATTACGGACCCAGTTGTCAATATTTGCCATTTTTTTACTTTTTCAGCTTCCATCAAGCATATTGTAAGCTGAAAATTAGAAACTAGCAAATATCGAAGATTATACATGAACGTGCATTTTAATCGTGACGTCATTATTTCAGTTTCTCCGTCAAATTTTTGCTATCTAAACTGAGGTTTCATAAAAATTACGATGCTGTTAAAATTAATCATTTAATTCTCTTTAAGACCCAAAACTATCAAAACGGCCGGAGCTTTATTTCGAGACACTATTCTCACAAAATTAAAGAAATTATGACGTCACGATTGAAATGAACGTTCGAGTATAATCTTCGATAAACAGAATCTTCGATATACAGAATTCGTGAGAACTAGGTTTTTTTTATAATTTTTTTTTGTGTGAATTGCATTTATCAGATGACTTTCGCAGTTAATAAAGAATAACGATCTTAAAAAAGTACTTTTCTTATCCAAGTCAAAATCCATGACTACTGAAGGTTATTAAATAATAGAGTTTTCCTCTATTTTGAGGTAGTATTACCAACTTGGTAAGATATGATTTTTTAAATAAGACGAGAAGTTTAAAACTTTAAAAAATGCATGATATAGTTTTGCATCATTCTAGTTATTCTTTATATCATGCAGTGCATAACATGCACCCTAATAGGGTGACCCTATGTTTTGGTCTAAAACTCTCTTCATTATAAACTTTTTTTCATTTTTTAACTCTGTCAAGATTTTATACTCAAACCCTAATTCTAGAACACAATCTCCAAATGTCTTTGGTGACGATGCCTACGACAATCAACGGCATTTCAGCGATCGCTCAAATAATGATACTGAAGAAATTTATAACATACTCGGTAGTATTCTCAAACTAACAATCTTGATAAATTTTTTGTGATTTTCTTTCGAAAACTTTTTGTTTCAGATAAATTACAAAAGACTCTAGATGAGAATCAAAAATGTAAACAAGAATTATTACAAGAAAAATTTATGAACCAAAAATTAACTGAAGAAATTGATAAAACACGAAAAGAATTTATACGGATTATGGCAGAGAACGAACGTGTGAAGGGGGTTATCTACTTTCTTTCAAATTTCTGTCATTTTGGCGCAAAAGTCTCCCATACTTACGCATTTCTTATTCAAATCGACCGAATTAGAGTCCTGATTCAGGACTGCTGAATTACAGGAAAAATACGACTTGTAATTATGTTTCTGTCATTTTTTTTAATCATTAGGGCCTTTGTGATGAATAGTATGATACTATTAACTACTATTACAGGGGGGGCAATATTGCCGAAACTTTTTGCCCAAAAATTTCTGACATTTCTTCTTCTTTCTATCCGCTCTTTTATTTTTTCTTTCTTTAATAACTCTTCTTTTACTGTTAGATACTATCTTTTGTTTCTCGTGATCTATTTATTAGATTTACTTATTAGCAAATTCGGCATATTGGGCACTCCTTTTCTACTGGGGGCCTTTAACGGGAATTTGTATGCCAAAAATTTCCGACATATTGTGCCGGGTGATATTGGCCCCCCTGTAGTATGTACAAATCAGGCTTCCAAAAGGGATAGGGATAGAAGGATAAACCGAGGGGGATAGAGGGGGATAGGGATAGGGATGGGATAGGGATGGAAAATTCAGAGCCATAGAGGGATAGGGATGGAAAATTCAGAGCCATAGAGGGATAGGGATGGAAAGTGCCATCCCCTTTTATCCCGTTTTATCCCCATCCTCTTTTTATCCGGTTCTATCCCTTTTTCCGCCTATCCCGTTCTATCCCTATCCCCCTTTTTATCCCTTTTCTATCCCTATCCCCTTTTGCATAATCATAAATATAAACACTCTTCAGAAGTTTTACAGTAAATTTAAGGGTAAAATTAGTCCAAAAAATTTGGCGGTTTTTCGATGAATCATGACTTCCGGTTTAACCGGAACTCGAGTAAAAATTGTGTTTAATTAACTATATAATACTAGGGGTATATTTGAGGATGAAATTGAGTCAAAAAATTTGGCGGTATTTTCGATGAATCATGACTTCCGGTTTAACCGGAACTCGAGTAAAAATTGTGTTTATATTAATTGAGGTTATATTTGAGGGTGAAATTTTGTCAAAAAAAATTTGGCGGTATTTTCGATATATGATGATTTCCGGTTTAACCGGAAGTCGAGTAAAAAGTGTGTTTATTTAATCATATAATACAACAGGGTATGTTAAAGAGTGAAATGTTGTCAAACAAATTTGGCGGTATTTTCGATGACTCATGAATTCCGGTTTATAGAAGAATTTAGTCAATATTGAATTCTGATATATCACATTTTTCCTACTGTGGTGTTTTGTCTAAGCGGACACTTCGCAAAATCCGGTTTGTCCGCTTGACTTACCCGGTTTTGTTCGCTTAGACTTAATCGGCTCTAAATCACCTCTAGGGGGCACTCGAGAGCTAAAACAGAAGCCAAATTCGCTGTTGACACTGGTGAACCTCATAAAAAAGAACTACTGCCAAAAACTTAAATAAGAAGTTTTTGTTATATATTTTGTTATTTTCGAAACTTTAAATTAAAAAACCTCTCTAAGCGGACAAATAAATTTACCCGGTTTGTCCGCTTAGACCTATTCAGCTTTAAAGCACCCTAGAGGGCACTAAAGAGCTTAAAATTAAAGCGAAATTCGCTATAGACACGAAATTCAAATCGATCACGATGCCTAAGTAACACTTAAATAATTTTCCCTATTCTTTGAAAGAAAGGAGATTTTTATGTCCACTCGGGCATCATAATGGATATTTTTTGTTATTTCGAAAACTTAGAATTAAAAATCTCTTTAAGCGACATAAGTCGAATTTGTAAACATGATCAATGGCCTCGGTGCATTTTGACAGATAACGGATATGGGCTTTTGATGAAACACTTTTTACTGGGTTAATATTTCTTCTCAATATACCATCAAAGTTATGTTTCATAATCCAGGCAACTTTGTGACTACAAAATTGACGAATTATTGCTTTTAACTTCCGTATTAGCCGACAATCTCTGTACCCGTAGTGTATTCTGAACTTAAACAGCCTAGTCGATCCTTAGGAATCTCAGAAGACATTTCCAAATGTGAAACTTATACAACTAGAAAAAAAGAGTTTATGGCTGAATACCAAAACTCCTTTACCCTTAAAACTAACCGAATTACAAAAAGAAACTGAGTTTTATAAATCACACTACTCTATTTTACAAAAAAACGTCCGGAATATTTATGATCGACTTCCGTCTGAGGCATTCTGCATACGTATGTTAAGACCTAAGTCAACATCCAAACAAATACCCAGAAGTATTTTAAGCTTTTTGAAAGTCGGGCTTTAAATTTTTTTCTTTATTTACGCCCAAAATGAAAAGTTTTTGCAATTTCTAGACATCGTCTGTTTTCTGACTCTGTGAGTTTCTAAGAAAAACTTTATATGTTAAATTTTGCTTGATAATGATATACGAAAACGTTCGCAACAATAAAATGAATAAGTGTATTGACTGTAATATAAATATATTTGGTTACCCCGTTATTCGAACCCAAGGGCTAGGGCATAAGAAATAACTTCTGCCAGGAGCTCTTCCCACTCCGCCACACTGCCGTTCAAAAATAATTATTTAAAACTTGTTAAATACCTTAAGGGGGTAGCGGTCGTCAAAATTTACTTTTCTACTCTACTTTACCAGAATACTAAACTGCTTCAAAACTTTTGAGAATAGTCATTTGGTAAATCTATCTTTAATCTACAATAATAATTTATCAAAATAATTTTGGTCGACCCTTGTGACCATCATGCGGCAAGTTCTAAAACACCTAACCGAATTTTCAAAATCTATCTCCCCTAGAACTTGCATACGATTTCACTCAAACTTGTATGAACCACAGAGAAACAATTATGATTGTAATATGATCGAAGGATTTTAAATGTCCAACTTTTCCCTAGAAGTGCGAAAAACCGCCTAATTTAAAAAAATTTTCTATTCAAAATCTATCTCCTCCTAGGTACATTTCAGAATGCAGTATAAATTTGGGAAAAGATGGGTAATATGTTTTGGTGAATATGATGGAGCAGAATTCTAAAAATTTTTGTTGAATTCTAGAGAATCGCATTTTAGTAAACTGGAAGTGAAAACTCGGAGATAAAAGTCGTCGGATTTAGTCGAAAGTACACCAAACAAAAGCTTGAGTTCACTGATCAAAAAAACTGCTTACAGCTTTTTGATATTTTTGAGTTTTTCTGGTCGAAAAGTGAGTTTCAATGTTTTCAAAAAAAATACTCAAAAAAATTCTGAAAAAAATGAAAATTTCGAACTTTTTTTTGGATTTTTTTTTCGTTTTTTAAATAAGTTATGCTTTCTGAGTGTTCCCTAGCAATTTCGTGCTATTTTTCACCCAAAAAAGAGTGCGACCGCAATCCCTTTAAAATAAAAGCTTGAAATTTTTTTAAATGTTTCGAAAAAATCCGGTTTTGTCCGCTTAGATTTAGGTTTTCGAGGGTTTTCCAAAAAAATGCGTAGAGGTTTTGCCGGTTTTGGCCGCTCAGACTTGTGTCCGCTTAGACAAGAACCACAGTAGTGTCGATGTATTATCATTCTCAAGATTAACAGAAATGACCAAAATGTAACGATTTAAAAATCTAGAATTTGCAATTGTGAATGTCAATAGTGAATGACACATTTTTTTTGTCATTATTTCACTTTTGAATCCAGTTCTGCGTATTATATGAGTAATCAAACTAAGTTTTAAAGACAACTGAACAGGAAGTGACCATTTTCGAAATGCCACCTTTTCAATTCATTTTACTTGTTAATCAACCTTCATTAATAAATGAACTCATAAAAGTAAATTTTACCGGACTTTCGATTTAACCAAGAGTCATCGAAAATACCACCAATTTTTTTTGACAATATTTATTGAGATTATTTCCCTCAATATCCCCAAAGTTATATATAAATAAATAAACACAATTTTACCTGACTTCCGGTTTAACCGTAAGTGATGAGTCATCGAAATGCCACCAAATTTTTTCTGACAATATTTAACCCTCAAATTACCTCCCAAGTAATATATAAATAAATAAACACAATTTTAACCTTACTTCTGGTTAAACCGAAGTGCTGAGTCATCGAAATACCGCCAATTTTTTTGAGATTATTTTACCCCCAAATATACCCCCCAAGTAATATATAAATAAATAAACACAATTTCAACCTCACTTCCGGTTAAACCGGAAGTGATGAGTCATCGAAAATACCGCCCAATTTTTTTTTCTAGGTTAGTTGGCCCTCAAATATACTGCCCAAGTATAATATAAATGATAAACACAATTTTAACCTCACTTCCGGTTAAACCGGAAGTGATGAGTCATCGAAAATACCGCCAATTTTTTTTGAGATTATTTTACCCTCAAATATACCCCCCTATGTTAATATATGAATAATTAACATAATTTTAACCTCACTTCCGGTTAACCGGAAGTGTTATGAGTCATCAAAAAATACCGCAAAAATTTTTTGACAATATTCTCCCTTCAAATCTACCCCACGTAATTCCGCTCTGCATGCGGATTTAATCTATCCCTTGGCTATCACCCTATCCCGTTTTTATCCCGGTTTGGGGGATAAAACGGCGATAGGGATAGGGATGGAAAATTGGAGGGGGATGCATCCCTTTTGGAAGCCTGGTACAAATGTATAAATGACTGCTAGAACTTAAATTCGGAAAAAATTGATCTACATATTTCTTGTATATTCCTGAAATTATTTTTGAATTGAAGAAAAATCCTCAGCAATAATGAACATACCTTTTGGAAAATAAGCTTGAAATATTTTTTTTAATTTTTTTTCCGAAAATTGGTTTGAAAAATCGACAAAAATAGTCGTTCCAGGAATGTATTACAGTAATTTATATCCTGTATATGAGACTTTTGCTAAGACTTCAGCAGCTGATCAAATGTATGATGATTGGCTCGCGTTCATTAATATTGTGATGATTTTGTTTCATCTCACTTCATATTGGTCGGTGTTGGCTGCGAGCTGAAACTGAAAGTTCAAGCTAAAATTGTACATACTGCACCACATAATATCTAAAATTCGGGAAGATGGTCCATTTTTAGTAAATCAAGCCAAAATTCAAGTATCATTAAATGATAATCATTTACTAAAAATGCATTATCTTCCCAGATTTAAGATATATCGAAGATTATCCCTTCTCCTGCGTGCTCACTGTGACGTCAAAGAAGAGACAGTGACCAATGAATTCACAGGATTCTTGAAATAAGTCGACAATCGTATGATGTGATTGGAAACTGTATTTTCTTGTGACGTCACAGTGAAAACGCAAGAGTAGGGATAATCTTCGATATATCATATATGTGTACGACATCGACCAATTTCAGAAAGTGAAGGCATAAATTATGCCACACAATTTTTTCCAAAAGTTTTCTGGTGACATTATAGCAAAAACCCAAAAAAAGTTACCATAAACAGTCGGACGCTTGACTCTTTTTTAGATCGAAAACATCCTAGGTTTAACTTTAAATTTTGAACGGAAGAATTTGGTGATATTGAAATTGTCATATCTCGAGCAATTTATTCAAAATTTTCTACACATTTTTATGACATAACAGTGGTTTACCCGAGAAAGACTGAAAAAGAAACGCTCACAAAAGATGTTTTCAATTCGAAAATTCAGACAGAAAGAGTCAAAAATTTAAATGAAGAATTATTAGCAGAAAATAAAGGACTCTCGCAAGTTTTAAATGAATTTTCACAAAATGAGCCATTTAGTGACATGAGTCGTCAAAGTTCTATAAAATCAGCCAGGTATAATTTTTTTCATTTAACAAAATTCTAAAAGTATTTAAGGCCTTTGGACAGAGATGCTATGCGGCCGAGTAACACCCTTGATTTTGCAAATGAGCTGAAAAATCTAGGCATGGATAGTTTTTGTCGGCAAAAATCAGTAACACCGGAATCTCAAAATTTTCTAAGAAGATTGAACTCTGTGAGGGATTGCGAAGAAACAGAAACTTTGGTTTATTCATCGTATAACGATCTCATAAATAGCAATTTTGAAAGGTTTGGTGATAATTTAATTAAGTTTATGAAACACAGGCCAGATTTTTCTTTCATTTTGAATTTGCCAGATAGCCAGTGCCGATCTATAACTAAGGCAATAATTGTGTTTGTTATCATATAAACTATCGATCGCTGATTAATTTTCTCTGGCCTATTTTTTTGACAATATTAGGGGAAATGTCCGAATCGACATTGCGTGGATAAATCTTAATTTTGACATTGTGTGTATTACTTCAAAATATTTTGCAAAAGATCCGGCGCCTATGAAATAAAAACCGCGACATTGTCAAATTAACCGAAATTGTGAACACTAAGAACTATCGATTCGATAAATTGGCGCAGACCTTAGTTAAATATTTTCAGTTTTTTGGAGAGTCCAACTGCGCAAACTCATCAAATTGATAATTCTAAAAGTGAATAGGATATTTTAACGATTATCTACGCTTGAGCAAAGAATTCTTTAATTTTATACAAATGTTTGCCCTGACCATCATTTCGTATTTTGAGTTGGTTAAAAATCTGCATTTCTTAATTTAAAAGTATTTTTTGGCCAAGGGTTGATAATCGATTTATTTAATGCAGCCAAATTTTGCATATTTCTACCGATAATATAAAATCGGTACCTATTATTCATTTGAAATTATATTGATCACCAGGACAACAGCTTGAATAAAGAAAGACAACTAAATGATGAACTCATGGCAAAAAATGAAAAACTGGAGACTCAGTTATTGCAGCAATCAAAAAATAATGAAAATATCGTGAAAAAAACTATTTCAACCCAAATAATTATTAAAAATTTGGATACTCAAAATAAAGAACTACTAGTTTCGGGTTTAACATTGATTTCGCAGAGTATACATTTGTGGTCGACAAAATTCATCGTCACTTTTAAATGCCTTAATTTTGCTACAGAGTGAGTTTCTTTAAGGGAGTGGTCGTCAATAATTTGGGATCAAGAACGAATTTCATTGAGATCATTTTTTTATGGCAATATAGAAAAACACTGGCATATTGGTTGTCTTTATTTTTCAGATAAATCGTGAAATTTCTAAATTTAAGTTTAATTTTTGGTCGAACTAGACATAAATCTGAGAAAATCTCTCGTTGGGCTCTCGAAAAGGTTTTCGGCTGCTCATTCATATTGTTTTCAAAGTCCTTACTAAAAAATTCTGGGAAAAGTAGACTTTTGCTCAAGGCTCTTATTAACCCAGGCTAAAAATACGGTGTTTCGATGATTCTGGACTCGAATCAAAGAAATTAGAAAGAAGTTCTCGTTCAGAGATGCACACAAACTTTCCAGTGTGGTATAAGATACAATCATTGTTTTGTCATCAAAAACCTTGGAGGATTAGGCTTTTTGCAAAAAAATATCACTTCAGTTTGAAGCTCGTTTCTGATTGGACGAGTCATTGGTAACTTTCGATTTTTTATCAAGTGCAAGATTTTTGTTTCAATATATTATGGCCCATAATTTATGGGGGAAATACTTTTTGGTTTATCTATGCGTAATATTGCGGCAATCAGCCAATTAAAACCTCGATCTCTTTCACTAGATCCTTGACGACCCCCCCCCCTTAAATCTGGAATTTAATCACCTCAACTCTCGACAAATCACTTATTTTTTATGCTACTTGGAACTTACGCGGTATAAAATATGCGTGGACGGAAATCAACAGTAGAAGTGAAATTAAAATTAACAAAATACTTATTTTTCTCATAAGATTTTTTTGCATTGAAACTGGTCGGTTTATGTTATAAAAATAAATCAAAACTTTGTATTTTTGCAACATAAAATTTTTTACTGCACACGATTTTTCTTCAACGTCTACCCATTTTCAATTTTTTTAATAGAGAAAGAAGTCGACCAAAATAGTAAATTCCATTTTGTGACCTTTGTAGTATTTTTTTATTAGAATTGTTTTGTTCACCCTATTTTAAGACGAAAATACAAAGAAAACCGAAATTATAAAACAATCTGAAAAGGACACAAAAGTGCACTTGACAAAAATAACAGAATTGCAAATCAATATAAATAATATTATAAAACAGATGACTTCATACAAAACGAAGATCGCAGACAGTGACCAGGAGAGTTAAAATTTTTTATCAAAATGTTCCGATAGAAATTTTATTGAATTATTTTGGAGAAAAACGTATCAGGTGAGCGTTACTATAGGATTTGATATCCTGGATATACTTTTTCCAACCAAAGTGAATCTTGAAAATGATGGTGATCTCTATAGCGCGTGTTCGAATCCCACTGGTCTTTTCTTGGGTATGATAATAGGTAAGGGTGCTTGCTATAGAGAGCGCCAGAGTTTATTAATGCGTTATATTAGCCGGTCACCCCCGGCCAATAAGGCGGCGTGGTTTCGACAATAGTGGGATTCGAACTCGCGCTATAGAGATCACCATCATTTTCAAGATTCACTTTGGTTTGAAAAAAGATATGAATTAAACTAAAAAAAATTATCGCAAAAAATTAATGCGAATATTATTGCATACATGCCCTTATTTAATTATAATGGAAAAATTTGGCAAATTTGGAACTAGAGAAATAAAAAAAACCTTCCGTAAGTTTCCCTCTATAATTTTTTCCGATTTCGAAGTCAAAATTTGCCTTTTTTGTAAGATGCTCATACCCAAATTTTTTGAACAACTTTATTTAATAATTCAGCTAATTGATAATGTACCAAATTATGTACTTTTAAATATACCAATTAGTTTAACTTTGGCCCCTGGTTCTCCCGGTTCCAACCCTTAGTATAATGCGTAAAACTTTTCCAAGTCATCATCATAGCTACAGCAGCATACCAAATCGGTATTACCGATTCGATTTTTTTTCTCTTGATTGAAGTTAAATTTCAAATGCTTTCCGAATCGATAATCCGATGAACTTATTCTCACGATTGAGCTGGCCCGAGCACCTACCTCCATTGTCAATTTAAATTCTAAAGTGGCATTTTACCCAAGAAAAAATTTTCGAAAGATTAAAAGCCGATTTTACTCCTGGTATTGACCCTACCTATGCTTTTTCAAATCATATTTTTTTACAAATTATTAACTTCTATAAGGCAATGGCAATGCTTCGTCACCAGAATAAAACACTTTCAGACGATTCTGGAGTAATGTCAAAGGTAATAACGTCTCTTCAAACATCCATTAGATTCATTAGTAATTTAGAACTTAGTAATTCCTAATAATTAGGTGGTTCCAAATTGGCTCAAATTCATGCTCTTTATACTTTAATTCTGTTAAAAATGAGAAAAATTCAGGAAATTGAGTCTATGATGGAAGAACTGAATTCATCGTCGGAATCCTTTTCGCAAGTCAAAAAATTATTAAAACAAAAAGATGACTTTATTTTGAAGCTCAAAAATGAAAAGGAAGGTCTCAAGGGTGGTATTTCAATAAATTATGGTTTTGAGTAGAACAAAATATCATGTGTAACTTAAAAAACCAGAAATTTTTGCATGAAATTTAAAGAGTTGTAAGAGGTGTTTTTTATTGTCATATATCCCTTTATCACTTTTTGGTTAGAATGCGTAGCCACTACTCCTTTTAACGTGTGATTTTAACGTTGTGGCTACGCATTCTAACCAAAAAGTGATAAAGGGATATTCTTTTCCATAAATTCTATTCCAAATATCAGTGATTTTTACTGATTCTTGCGTCAGTAGAACATAAATGCAAGATGAATACTGAGAGTTGAAAAAGGAGCCCTGAAAAAATATTGAATTTATTATTGATTAAGAAAGTACCATTTTTTAATTACGAAAAGTATAATTTTGCAGATTAAAAACTTCTAGTTTGTTAAGAATGGCCAACGTTTTTTTTAATTCTCAACTTGACAAAAAAACTGCCATGATTCAAAATTGGAGCTTTTGAGGGGGTTGTCGTGGCTGAAGGAGGCTAAAAAAATGTATTGCAAATTGCAATGGCTTTATTATAAACATATAATTAATATAAGATTTTAACATACAAATACAGGCATTTTGGTGCTCGTTTTATTTTGATACATGGTCAGAAAAACACTTTTTGATGGATTCAAAAATATTTTGTATGAAATAAGTTGAAATTTCTTGATTTTTGGAAAATTAATACACGATTTATGAAAAATAAATTGGACGAGAAATAAATTGGAGAAAATGCTCCTCTGTGATATGCACGGACTCTTCAGCTACACATTCATGTGGGTTTCGAATGTATTACTTTTAAATCCAGGGAGGAGAGAAATTTTGGTTGAGATCCCTAAAATAGGGTCACAATAATGATTTTTGATTATTCTAAAGCCAAATCCAAAAATGTTTCCAAAACACTCGTAGGTGACCTGCTCACCTTCTCTCCGGTTAATTAAGCATATAGCATTGTTATACCTGAAAAACCTTTAAAACTCAGAGATGAGATACATTTTGAATACATATTTCCTTCATGTTTGTGAGCACTTTTCTGATTGGACGAGCCATCCGTCACTTTCAATTTTGTTTTAGGATATTTGATCGAACGATTTGTACTTTTGCGACAATTGGTCATTGAAAACCCCGATTTTCAGTTTCTTAGCGACGACCATCCCCTTAACTCCCGTGGTGTCTTTGGAGCCATACGTGGCTCGGTGGCCTTTAATCGCAATTAAGGACCTTTAATCATGTATGAATAACAATTTACAAAGTGATAGATCAACTATTTGGATATTTGTCGTTTTTGCGTTTTTTTTCGAAAATTTTTAGTGTATTACAGTACTTATTTTTTGCAAAACAAATTTGAATCATCAAAAAAAGCCTATGAGCGGGACCAAACAAAAATTCTAAGTCTTTTTTCCTATTACACCATAGCCCAAAAATGATCACGTGACCGTATATTCAAGGAAGAAGGTTGGTAAAAGTAGTACTGTTTTTTTTCAAAACATTACTTTAATCAATTTATGAAAAAAGTCGAAGTGGTCCTTTAGAAGTTTTTTAAGATTTTTTTTCCATCAACACACCAAAGTCAAAAACGAATTATGTGACTTCAAATAGGAATAAGTTTCGATTCAAGAAAACAAATAGTGATCAAATTTATGCCAAAAACATCGTAGGCCAATCAAACACCTAATTTAAGAGTTTGAACATAATAATTTTTCCAAAATCGTCACTGTGATCTATTGTAAGATGATTAATTTATCGACATAATTCTAAACCTTATTTCTGATTATGTGTGTAACGTGATTTTATTCGGACTTCGGTGTAATTAGAAAAAAGTCTTAAAAACGTTTGAAGTTGACCCTGAAATTTTTTTGAGTTTTTTTTCAAATTACTGTATATCGGTACTACATGCCTTTTTTTTAAGACTTTTATTGCATTACAGTATGGCGGTTTAAATAGAGCATTTCTATAGAAGTCAAACTTCCGAAATACTGATTACATAAGAATGCGTAGGCGCAAACGGCCTTCGAAGGTGAGAGCAAATCTTTCTAATCACGAGAAATAAATATTCCACAACAATTCTAGCGTCATTTTACTGGAGAATTTTGTAGAAAACATTCAATTTGTTTTGCAGATTTGATACCCAAATTGGTGACGGTTTAATATTTTCAATTCAAAAATGTCAAATTGACCCTAAATTCGTGTTAGTTATGCACTTTTTTGTGAGAATCGGCGAAAATGAGAGAGTTTTTAATTTTCTTATTAAATTTGATGACTTTTTATAAACTTTTTTAACAAATTGTTTTTAAAGGACTGTGAAGAATTTTTGAATAAATATGATTACCATTGAAAAAATATCATGTTTAATGAATCTTCGGTTATATGCTTGATTAAAACGCAAAAGCCACGGATGGCAAAAAGACACTACGGTTTCCAGAGATGTCGGCCACTACGGGAGTTAAGTAAGGTTGCAAAACCGGGAATTGACAAATTTTGAATTTTTGTTCGAAATTTTCTAAGAGCCATACTTGAAATATGATATTTCGAGCCATGATTTGCTAAAGTAGGCTGAGGAATCGCTTTAAGCCTTAGAGTCAAAGCAATTGCTTAAATATTCCAAATTTTTTTGAAGGTATATTTCGAAAAATTTTAGATTTTTTACATAAAATTTCGAAATATCAAATAGGGTGAAAACAAAAAAATGAAAAGTTTCTTGAAACAAAAATTGACGTCGAAAGATGAAAAAAATGAAAAATTACGTGAAACAGTACAAAATTGTGAACAGGAAATTCATACACTACAAGAAAAATACGACCAAGTTCAAATATCGAATCTGAATTATGAAGACGACCAGAAATCCTCTGCAAAAGAACTGGAAATTTTCAGAAAGCAACTGACGGAATTGAACACTTTACTTTCGAATGAAAATTCAAAAACTCGTGATTTTGAAGTCAAATGGAAAGACAAAGTTTCTCATTGTGCTTATTATAAATGGTATAATTTGTATCTGAATCATAAAATTAAGAAAACTGACGAAAAATTTTATCAAGAAGCTATTATTTCTAGAAATGAAATACAAGAATTAAAAAGCCAACTTGACGATATTATGGCGTCTCCAAAGGTCGTTTTCATGCAAAGTTAACAGCTAGTACGATAGATTTAAGTTTTGGCAACCGAAAATATAAAAAAAATGAGTCCTCGACAAGTCCTATAACTAGCGTGTCCACCAATCGACCTGAAAATCACTATAAATTGATCAAGTGACTTCAGAATAAAAGTTTCTCATTTTTTATTCCTATATTTGTATTTTATTAGCCCACAAGAATTTCCATCACTTTCCACCGAGTGTTTCTATGGGTCGATTTTAATGATGAACACGCTATCTATAAATTATAGGCTATAACTTATAGCCTTTAACTCTTACAAAGTCACCGTTGAATTAATAGAAGTGAAATTATCCACACACTTCTAACTATATTTTATTTCTACCGGTATTGGTCGCCAGAATGCGTAGGTGATAATTTAATTTTTGCAGAAAGGTCACAATAACTTATTCGCGGTTCAAAAAAAATCATTATTATTTATAATAACCTACAATTGTTTTGATTGCTTTTTTATAAGTTGTCTAAGCCGTTAGAAGCCGAACAATTTTGGCAAGGAAATTAGTATAATTTTGAGCAATCAGGAAGCGGAATTTTAAAAAAAATAAGGAGCCTCCGCCCTTCAAAGGTGTCTTATGTTTCATGACGGAACAGAACCTCGGACTTCGGATTTGGATTGGCAAACAGAACGACAATAAACTGACGAAAATCAAAATTTATCGTTATCTTACTGTGAAAAGATACTTCAAACTCGCCATTTTGACCATTAAAGCTGGATTTTCATCAGTTTCAATAAAAACTAATGATTTGTATTAATTACTAAGTAATCATTATTAATTGTACGTAATAATTATTTTTTATATTCAATTTTGTGAAAACTTATCAGATTTCTACCCCTAGAAGCGATGAGGACAGAAAAGTACATTCAAGTTTAGATCTGGAATTCATCGACGATTCCTATGGTGCAATGGAAGCTGTTGACGATTCTTTATTTGTCGATAAACTTATAGGTCAGGGTTTAGAAGTGAAATAATTCTAAAATGTTGAAATTTACTCCAGAGGGGGGGGGGCGATATCGCCGAAAAAAACTTACGCAATTTCACGATTTTTAGCTAAAATACTTCCAGTACCAATATCGCCGAATGTGTCAATATCGACGAATTTGCAAATATCGCCGAATTTTCTTGAGATTCATATCTCAAATTACTTTTTGAGCGTCATGAATGACGTCATTTTTAGAAATGACTCTCCCAAATCTGGGTTTTTCAACTTTTATTTGATTGCCTTTGGTTGAGTATTTAATTCTACGCATTTTGATGATTTAATTCATACAAATCAATTGTGTAACAGTCACTTAAACTCCTTATAAAAGTAAAAAATTGGTTGACATATGACGTCATTTCGAACGCCTACGCGATTCATTTTTTGAATGAAATATTTAATTTCTGTTCCCATTTCGCCGAATGTGCCAATATCGCCGAATTTGCAAATATCACCGAAATTTTTTGGCAAACTTTCGGCGATATTGCCCCTCCCGCTGTATGCGATTTTATTTGTAACAATTTTTCCAGATTTCAACAACTTCGTTAAGAGAGTAGTCGAAATTTAACATTATACACAGTTCCTGCTCCCTTCAAGCCCCAAAAAATTCATTTTAAAAATTTGGAAGAGGATTACCAGATCAGCTTTGTCAGAGCTTAAAAAAGATGATATCCATGTTATCAGAGGATAATCGTATTTTTCGAAAAATGACCGTTTAAGGGGTCACAGCGCATTGAGCAGGCTTCGAAAGGGCGCTTTTTAAGGGGATAGCGGTCGTACTATTTTTACGGTACTTTGAGGTCTTTGAGTTGTAAAAATAGCACGAAATTGCTAGGGAACACTCAGAAGCATTAACTTATTTGAAAAAAGCCAAAAAAAAAGTTCGAAATTTCATTTTTTGAGATTTTCTTTTTTTGGAAAACATTGAAACCCAATTTTTGACCAGAAAAACTCAAAATATCAAAAAGCTGTACTTTATTTTCGAGTTTTCACTTCCGGTTTACTAAAATGCGATTTTCTAGAATTGAACACAAAATTTCAAAAATTTAATTCCCCTTAACCCCCACCTGCACGAGATGTCCTACCCCCATCTGCTCGAGAGTGTTTCAGAACACACACATAGTTAGGGAGCGCACCGGTAAAAATAACGAGAGAACTACAGTAGTTGATACAAATTCTTTGACCTCACGGAGCCCCGCGGGGGTTGTTGACCCAGAAAAAACGATTCCGGGTACAACAAAAAAGTTTTTAGCCATCTAGTGGTCAGAAACTAACTTTTTAAAACGCTCATTTAGAGCACTAACTTCGATTTTGAGCATACAAAACTCCATTTACTTGATTTTTCAGAATTAGGGCCGTTGTCACAATAAAATTTGCTAAAAATTGTTCTAGTACTGTTTTAACTGCATTAAACAAAAAATTGCATCCAAATAATGCGGCCAAAAATTATTCTGATAGATTATTTTTGTAGACCAAGGATAGATCTACCATATATGGCTACTCTCAAAAGTTTCCAAGCAGTTTTGTATTCTGGTAAATTGGAGTAAAAAAGTACATTTTTGCGACCGCTACCTGCATAACAGGCAGAGATAATGATTCAAAAACTTTTGTAGCTTGAAGAACAACTCTTCAAGGTCATTTTTAAAACTACAGTAATCTGATACTATGCCACCTACGCAAATACAGAGACTTCAAAATAAACCTTGACGATTTGAAATAAGAAATTTCAAAAGTCAAAAATCGGTTTCAATGTGTTTAAGCTATCTTGTAGAGATTTTTTTTCTGGTCATTTTAAGACTTAGGATTTTTTTAGGTTTTTAGTCAAATTTCATTAATTTACATGTACCAAAAGATGCGCAATTATCG
>SCLH01000021.1:395098-410496 GCA_004367855.1 Oikopleura vanhoeffeni
AAATTTTGTTCAAAAATAACGTTTGTGTCAATTTGACCACTTAAACTTCAAAATATCGGGTTGACGTAAGCAAACTTTCTCTTCAGTGTTCCCCCAGCTTTCTTTTGAGCTTACTTTCGAAAAAATCGAAGCACATTTTTTTTCGGAAATTTTTCCACGTGACCTTGAAAAATTCATATTTTGAGTTTAGGGTCAAAATTGAAAAAACGGCTCCTCAGAAGTTTCTATTTGTTTCGAGCTACCGTTTGCAAAAATTTGAGTGAATTTTGAAATTTAACCTACGAGGAGATAGATTTTTCGATGAACAAAGTCCAAAAAACGGTGGTTTATCGCATATTCTAAAAAAATATAGCACTTATCGACAAAAGCGCTCCTCAGAAGTTTAAAATACTAATTATACAAGTTATGTTAAAATGTAGGTTAATTTAAAAATAAAACCTCAGAGAAGATAGATTTTCCGTTTTGGCTTAGGTCTCACTGTCTCGCTTATGTGTCTGGGAGTGTAAGCATACAAAAAAGTTTTGACACATTGCTGACGCAAGCTGAAGGCTAGTTCTACAAACCGGCTTATCTGAATTATATCCTCGACGCCCTGTTTGGCTCATATTACATCGAGAATATGTCAAATTAGGAGCAGGGATACCCTTAAATAGATGTTCATTTATCTAAATTGTTTTATTCACAGTTAGTTCATGTAATTATCATCCATTTGATATGATTTTACTTTGTACTATTATTCCCTTATGATGAGTGTCAAAATCATTTCCGTACGCATAGGATCCATAAAAACTTTTTAACTTTTTTTTTTGAAGATGAAATGCTAGTAATTTATTTTTTTTAAAATAGTTGAATATCAACCTGCGCACATTCAGGCGACCAAATTATATCGATTTTAAGAATGTTCTCAACATAATCTAAAATTTTAAATTATCCCTTAAAATAAGCTAAAAATAGTCACGTTTTTCGACTTCAAACTCTATCTTCTTTTAGCCGGATGTTCAGAATTAAGCCATATTCTCGACTTAGGTAGATAAATATAAGGTCGTTCTTATGTCAGAGCCAGATTTTGAATAAATGTCTTGAATTCGAGAAATTTTTCGTTAAGTTAACAGGATGGGTCATTCCTACCAATAAAAAATGTTGAAATTATAGTGAAATAATGGTTTAAATTATGCGAAATAAAGCAAAAAAAATATTTAAAATTTAATAATTCTAGAATTGATTGAGAATATTAAATGTCACTCAAAAGTCTTCAAACAATTGTGTTGAGAACCCTCTTAAGGGGGTTGTGGGTGTAGAATGTTGGAAGTTGTGGAAATTTCTGGGGAAAAGTAGCCCTTTCCTCACTGGACGGAAGGGTTGATAACGGGCAGATAAGAAAAATGAGAAAAAAAAATACGGGAGACAAAACCTCTCTATCACGCGGCAAGAACTTTAGAGTTCTGGTGAAGGCATGGGACCCCGTTTCTCCCAAAAAAACCGGTACCGCAGGTGAAAAACTGGGTAAAAAAGATGTTCTCAAATTCAACACAAAATCGAATAAGTCGGTCATTTTGTTCAAATTGAATAAGAACATAAACTTTATTAAACCTACGAAGCATATTAGTATATTTGTCCGATTCGTGAAAAAATATTCGCTGTTGTTAATAGACGGACAAATAAATCAGAATTGCCTAAAATCGGAAAGTCGCAATTTGTTGAAAGAATAAAACAAAAAGTATAAAACCACGAAAATGTCATATTTGTCCGTATCGTTGAATAAAATATCGTGTGTTTATATCCGAAAAGAGTTCCATTTGTTAAATTCCCCCATCAGTTAGTTGTTGTCCGGTTGTTGTCCAGGCGCCTACGCCGTAGAAAATAAAGCGGGGCGACGCTAACGACTTAACGCATCATATTGCGTATTTCAGGTTGAAATAGGCGAGTGGAAACCTAGGCGTGGAAAACAAATGATATTTCATCACTTTGAAAAAAATATGTTCATTCGACCGATACTAGAAAAAATATAAACTATTTGTTTCACTTCAGGCATTCTTACAACCCACAACCGCCTTAACCTGCACGCAGCGGTTCAAGAACACAGAAGACGCAAAAAATTTGGGAAGTGTCATTGGCGGCGGAAAATATCGGACAGCCGCGCCGATAGTTCCCCTTTTTTACTTAGAATAACTGCTCAGTGTCTAAAATTTCTGCACAGACCAGAAAATGATTATTCTTGGAGCAAATTTTTGTTCAATGCGTTTAAACAGTCACTGGACAAGAAAGATAAAGATAACTCGCGGTAACTTTAGATGAGAAAAACTTTGGCATTATTATTGAAACTCGCGCCACCTGGTGATGAAAAAAGCTATTCGTCTATCTCGTGACTGGAACAAATATGAATGTAAAATATACTACAGGAAGTTTTTTCAAGCGAAAATCTTTGCATTATTAATTTCCACACACGGCACCACCTGGTAGTGAAATAGGCTTCAAAACACCCCTTAAGTAAATTTTTCGATTTGAAACCACTGAACTCTTGCAATTTAAAACTAAAATATAATTTCAAAACCTAAAAAGCTATTTGCGGTCAACAATCTTAGTGATACTAATAATGTGTTGGCTGAAACACTCTCGTGCAGGTGAAGGGGATAAGACATCTCGTGCAGGTGGGGGTTAAGGAGGTGGTGTCAGTGATTTTGGGATTTGCAAGGCCTCGAACGGCTATCCCAATAAAGTGAAGACACTAAAACATACATGGAAGATCTACTCTTGAACTTGCACTTCGTCGATCACTAAAGGGGGTGGTGATAGTAATTTAAGAATTCAGAGCTTCGTAACGGTTAGAAAAATGCAGACTAGACATTTGGTAAATACATTAGGAAGATCTACTTTGATCTCGCGATTTCATTAGACAATAACGTACCGACTCCCACCTGTCCTCGTCAAAATATTTCAAGTTCATAATTATGTACAATAAAAGTTCAGTTAAAGAAAAAAAATACCACTTCCACCAACCATCTGCTTAACCACGGGTTAAACACGATGCCTCAGCTTTTCGAAGAAACAAGGACCAGAGTTAATCGGAAAGTCCTTGAGACTGGTTTAATCCGGAACAAGTCCTGAATTTTGTGATAGGTTCTGTTTTTTTCGATTGCCTCAGGGGTCACAATCTTGTTGAATGTGCCGAAAAAGGAGTTTTTCGACATTTGATAGAAGGTTTTTTGTGGAAGCAAGAAACGTCATTCGGAATGTGACAGCCCAAGGGGGTGAACATCGAATCGGTCCGTACTTTTTTGAATCTGCCTTATGGCGAAATCGACAAAAAAGTGCGCGAAATGTGACAATTTTGAATAGAAAGAATAGAAGAATGTAAATGCCACCAGAAATCTTGGGTACGGTTTGCTGGAAACCAATATTGAGCAACTATGGTCTGTTTTGAACACAGCGGATTCTAGAAAAAATAAACTTTTTCATCAAATATAAGTTATTTAATTAAAGTTAACTTAGTATAGTTGCAACCTAGTAAAAACAGCTGAATTAGCGTCACCCACCCCTTAGTTGCAAATAATTATCTTCCGCAGTTGTAATTTCCTGGTACGTCAAGAGATCTCTACGAGAACAAAAAATTCAAACCACGCTCACCATATATGGCGGCATCCCGTTTTGATGCTTATCTCCAAAAGAAGAAAAACACTGAAAAGGGCACTTGATACAAAAGAATGCAAATCAAATCGATACCTAAAATTAATCGACTCAAACAAATCATGAAAAACTTTATAAGTATAAATTATACTGCATAAATTAAAATCATCAGCTTCACGCCAAAACGATATTAGGGTTATAAATAAACTTAAATAAAAATTAAAACGAGTAAGATATTTCAATGTATCTCTTCTGGATCATCAAATCATGTATCCAGAAGACAGCGTAAGGTAAAAGTAAAAGACCTGAACAAACGTGAAACGCAAGCCGGGGTCTCAATATTTTTTACTTATTCAACAATTTTACCAAAATGACTCAAAATCACTTTTATTACCAAATTGTACTACCCGCTGTTTTTTTTAAACAACTATCACATTTGCTTTTTAGAGTCGACGGGTCGAAATGACGCGTCGACCCGCCCGGAAAAGTTTAGACCTTTCGACCGCGGAAAAAATATTTTTATGAATTTTATACAAATTATCATGTTATAACTATGTAAATTTGAAAATTATACAACAAATTGAGGCTATATTTAAAAATTCAGAATTCTTCATTTAAAGGTATTTTTTTAATTGAATAAGACATAAAAATCGGGAATACTCAGTAGTGGTGGCACGGCGGTGGCCCTGCCGCGTATTAGCTACTGCAATTCCAGAGAGGTAGCTACCACCATGGCCATAACAGCCATGTTTAGGGAGGAGACCGTAGACATCGATTTCCTCTATGGTCAGAAGACCGGTCTGGTGAGATATCAACCAAAAAATTTTGCAGATTTTTGTCCACCTGTTTTCCCGTTTTATGTGGTTTGTCCGACAAATATCGCACATTTCATTTTTTTCTTCAGAAACATTATATATGAAGGTGTGACGCGAATGTGACAAGAAATACATATCACGTGGACGGAATTAGCCACACATTGAAATAATAATTGGCCAGGTCCGCGCCAGATAAACAAATTTTATCGTGAATAGTTGGTCACAAAATCAATTTTTTTATTATCAAAATGAAATCATCAGTGAAATGGACATTAAATCGATTATGGAAACGAAGAATAATGGGACGCGCGCATACTGGAACCACACGTTTCATTTGAATCGGCGTTTATTATTCTGTTTTATTATTTTCAGATAACTAGATATAAATTTAATAATATAATTAATAATAAAATATAATAATATAATGACCAAAAGACCAAGATATTTCTCATTATTTGAAGTGGGCGATTTTTTATACAAGCCTAGTTTCGCCCACATCAACCAACACACAATTTAGCTAATAATTAGCGCACTTTCATTTTCGCCAGCACTTCGTAACTCCAGACAATTACCTCTATTCTAACCGTTTAAAATGATCACTTCATCCAAAAACCAGCTGTTCTTCTGTTAAAAAGCCGTTTTCCCTCTGAACGTTTAGTTCAATTAATACTGATGCTAATAAAAGCGAAACGTTATAAATTTATTACGAATTTATAATTAACATTTTTTATCTTAAAATCAGTGTCAGAACATTTGTCGTTTATACTGGTTCTAGTACCTCAATTTCAACATTGTGAATTCGGAGCGGAAATACCTTTCCTGTCTTGCCTTGTCCCATGTCGTGATTTTGGACGGACAAGTAATTCGATCTCTCGGACAGGCCAAACATTTAGATATTTGAAAGGTTTTTTCAAACCTTTAAAAATAGATTTTTTGAGTTTATATTTAGAAAAATAATTGTAATCTTAAGTCGAAGTAACCTGGTTGAGTTGTACTTTTTGGTGCAGAGTCAAAATGAGTATCTTAAAAAACAATTCATGTTTTTTTGGAAAATTTAGATGTATTACTTTTTAGCAACAAAATGCTTTAAACAGAGTACTGGCGCGGAATGGAATTTCTCGTGGAACATGCCAACTAGGCTTAAGGATATTATTGAGATAAGCCAGTTTGTAGATCTAGTTGAGCTTGCGTGAAATATATGCCAGAACATTTTTTATGCACACACTCCTGACACATAAGCGACACAAAAAGACCCAAGCCCAAAGGTGAAACTACCCGCACGTTCATAACGAAATAGAATTTTTGACAAAAACTGTAAAAGTGAGGCCAAACTGAGGCGTCCATGTCTGATTTGCAATTTGCAGAGCTATCAGGAAAACTGAACTTTGAAGAAATAACCAAAAATCGAATTGAGATATCCCTTAATTGCCGAAAAAAGGCATCACAAAATTGTTTTTGACTTTAACACCAATAGGTACAGTATGTTTACAAGAAGACACTTCAAAAACTGCAAATAATCTTCTCCCAGATGGTAATCAAATTGAACTCCAATTCACAAATCACGTAATGGTAGTATGTCAATCTTTTCTCACGGGCTTTTTTGATCCGGCGGACAATCTAGAACCGGACGATTTTCACAATCAGACTCAAAATCTATCTCCTCCAGGATATATTGCAAAATGACTCAAATGTATCAAGTATCTTAAGAACACATGGTAAGAGACTCTCACGGGCTTTTTTGGCGATTTACAGCTAAAACTCGATAATCATGATTTTGGTAATTTCGAAAAATTTCCGAATAAAATGTGCTTTGATTTTTTCGAAAGTAGGCTAAAAATAAAGCCAGTGAAACACTGATGAAAGTGGCTACGTCAGGTGATTTTTTGAAGTTTTAGTGGTCAAACTCGAGCAAACGTTATTTAACTTCATCTTTTAAATACTTTCGAAAATCGAAAATGCGAAAATTTCGAAAAATTTTTTGATGATTGGTCTTAGTAACACTAAATTATCCCCACGTATCAATTTGGGCTTTTAATGCCCTAAGCCTTATTAATCAGTAGTCGGTACCCCTTAAGAGTATTCAAAGATGAAGTTTAAAAAAAACGTTGCTCGATTTGACCACTAAAAGCTCAAAATATCGACTGAGTAAGCCCTAGACTTTCTCATAGTATTCACGGCTTCTTTTGAGCCTACTTTCGAACTCGAAATTTGATTCTTACATGTTTGAGGAGTACTTGGTAATTTAAGCGATTCTTGCATACCTCGGGAGATGATTTTGACTCTGAAATGGTGACGTGTTATGGCGTTCTAGAATGTTCAGTCACCGGATCAAAAAATCTGTACAAAGTTGACATACTACCGTACGTTACTGTGCAAATAGCTGAATGATATCCGTAGGTAGGAGATAGATTACAGTTGAAAAAGTTCACCTTACGATACTGGTCAAAAATATTTGTGATGTACGTTTTTCGCAAATTAAGGATAGATCTACAAGAAGCATTTTCATTTTTCATAAGCTTTCGTTTTCAGAATATATCATCGTGAATATGTCAACTCTGCCAGATACCCCTCAAGCCATTTAAAAAATTTTATAGCTTGACTTCAATTCATTAAATTGGTCAATTTTTGAGATTTCTCGAACCTTTTAACCCACACTGAATCTGTTTTTGGCTCATTTTCGGAAAAAATGTATTGCACAAAATTTTTCCGGGGTTGGACTTATTTAAGTCTCAGAAGTTCACAGAACTCAATTTAAACGCGTTTAAAATGACCAATTGCTGAGATTTCGACCGTTTTAACCCCCACATGACGCTGTTTGTTTGTCATTTCCCAGAAAAAAATTATTTCTTATCGAATCATTTTCTCAGGTGAACTTTATTAGCCCAAGAATTCAGAGCTCAACTTTAACGCGAAAATCGCCAATTCTGAGATTCGAAGTTGAACCCTCAATGACCCTGTTTGGTCATTTCAAAAAAATTATCCCAAAATTTCTCGGGTTAACTTTATTGGCTCAAAAGTTCAAGAGCTCAACTCCAACGCGTTAATCGTCAATTTCTGAGGTTTCGAACGTATTAACCCCCGAGACCTGTTTGGGTCATTTTCAGAAAAAATTATTTCCAAAATTTCCTCGGGGTTAACTTTATTGGCTCAAAAAGTTCAGACGCTCAACCCAACGCGTTAATCGTCAATTCTGAGGTTTTTCGAACGTTTAACCCCCGAGACCTGTTTTGGGTCATTTTCGGAAAAAAAATATTCCCAATTTTTCTCAAGTTAACTCTATAAAGTCCGAAGGTTTCAGCTCTTAACCCCAACGCGTTCAGTTACCCATTTTACCATATTTCTCACGGTATCCTCTCCTACCTATGTAATATTAGATATATTAGTAATAACTCACCTGCAACTGACGTTTTAAACACACAAAGAACCCCGCCTGAATGTTACCATGAAAAATGCTGATATCAAAAATCTGATTTGCGATTTTGAAATTAATTTTTATGGTGCCTAATCTCTGCGTTACTGATAAAAGGAATAAATATGATTTCTTTTATTAAAACCGGCGAGAGGTAATAATGAAAAAATTAAACCATCGAAATGCGTTGGCGGAAATGTGATATTTGAAAGTTAATATCATTCAGCCTCCGGAAACTTTATTTTCCTTTCTTAGATTAAAGTCATGGGCCACAATTTGTACTTGATGGAATTCTTGCGCTGCGATGCGCACGTTCTCAAATCGTCAATTAAATTTTGACCGCCATTTACACCACCAGGTGGTGCCGAATACCAAAATAAATGATGGCAAAACTACGTCATCCCAAAAGTACTTATATAAGTATATTTGGTAGATTTATATGGTTCCAGTGCTGTTTTGACTGCATAAAGCAAAAAAATGGCATCCAAATCATGCATTCGTCGGTCTGATGAGTAATCTGAAACTGGACCAAAATTTTTGAAATAAAAAAGGGGGAACTTATTCGAGGGTCTGTTTCGATATGCCGCCGGCCAAAAGATACTTCCAAATTATTTTGGCCTGTGTTTTAAAACACAGAAAAACAGGTGAGCGTAAAATGAGATTGATTTTGTACAAGGAGCTCCGAATCGGCCAAAGCCGAAGAAGGTGTTTCATAACATTTTTGGTAATATATAACTTCATACTGGGTCCCGGAAGCTTATGAAAAATTGAAACTAAAAGTTATTCAAATTCATAAGAGGGGACTGCCGATAAGACCTTATTGCCATAGCAAAAAGAATGTCGGAAATTATGGAAAATAATGGCAAATTTTACAAGGAAAGGGAATCAACAAATCTCCAAAAGACCTCCTAAACCATGCAAATCGACTCTTCTCTTTGGACTTCATGAAAAAATGTGCAACCGGTCTGGCGCGCGTGTGACGACTCGTACTATCACACAATTACGGCATTTTAGAAAGAATAGACCGTGCAGGTAATTATTTTTGTTCCGCCGGTAAAAACATTGCGGCAAAAAAAAAAGGTGAACCAAAATCAATCATTTTCATCAATCATAATCTTATAAGTGAGTTGTCATATAGATCACCGCAAATTGTTCAGCAGATGATGTCTGAGAAAAAATAGGTGGAATCGGAAATTTCTCCAAAAACCATTTTATAGAAGGTCGTAGATTTTCAGATGTGATTTCTGGCAAAACCACGATAAAACCCAATTTAAAATTATTTTCCATACGGACAACGCTGCAAATCCAGAACATACCGCTGATTTTTAATTCAAGATATTTGCTGATTTTTAAGAGATTTCAAGAAGGTCTCATCCTTATTTTGTAACCTTCATAGATCTCTTCCATGGAAATGCCTCAGCCAGATCAAATAACAGACATATATAAAAGTAAACTACACTAGCTTCAGAAGAAAAAAAGCTTAAATCGTAGCCGATTTTGAAAAATGAGGATTTCATCTCTGCACTTTTTGGTCATTTCACAAAATCGTTTTTCAACTTCTCACGAAATTGATCATAATCTATGATGGAATCCATAATATTTTTGGGGGCCCCTTTACAATCCACAAAATAATTTGAAATTTCAATCAGCGAATGTTCAAATTTCAAGCGTGTCAGATTCAAATCAAAAATGGTTTTTTCCATCACGGTTCCGTCAAAAATCACCTCAAAACGTACAACCCAAATGTGTAAATGACCAAAGAAAAATTATAAAAAATTCATATCGAAACGAAAACGACCGAGCCAAAGCGATTTGTTCGTCAATTTCCAAAACAATCGCAACTTTCTGAATAGTATTCATAGCTTAGTACTTGTGTTTTTGGTGAATGAGTGTCAATTATTTAACGAGTTTATCTGACAGTCAATCACGTCAATGATAGTTAATCCCACCCTGTAGAGCTTCATTGAAAAAATCGGTTAACCCGTGGTGAGCACGAACAACCTATATTAGGCTGACTGCATATCTAAATCATAAAATCATCAAAAAACCATCGTAGAATGTGCTCCTTCGAAGCATTAACAAGAATTGCAAGGATTTCAAAAGTGACTTAGTTTTTTTGGAATGTTCAATTTTACGGAGGGTTGATTTGAGAATGTTTCCAATCTTTTACCTCTAAAAAATAAATACGACCATTGCGTCAATGAAATTTCGAAAATAGGCCAGTTTTTAGGAAACGTGTTTTGTCCGATCGGTTACACTTCAAACAAAGATTAAATATACAGAACAATATTTGTTTCAAAAGTGATTTCAAAATCAATTTTAGTATTTCAACGAAAATATTTAAAATATTAAAAAATAATTCGAGCAATAAATATTTGTCCAAGAGGTCACTTGATAGTATATCGACCCAAAATAAATCAGAAGTGTACTTATCTGCTTTTATGGGGGACAATACCATTTAAATTAAAATTGTGATCATCAAAATTACAACCTATTTAAAAGATTAATTGGTTGATATAATAAAATCAAATCAGAAACACGATGACATAGTCAGCATCATGTGGCACCATCTCACCACAAAGATAATTTGTGAACAACCACTGTGACTTGTACACGATAGCTGTACTCCTGCTCTTATCAGTAAATTCTAGAACTACAAACCAAAAATTAGAAATCAAATGTCGGATGCAATAAATAATCGTTGAACACTCTATGCAAAAGAAAGAAACTCTAACACCTGGCCTCGTAATAGGCGGTTGAAACAGTCACCTATATCATAGTCGGCTCTTGGCGAACTTTTTCTTGTGCTCACACGTAATCATTTGAATCATAGTGAGTACGATGAATCATAAAAAATATGCAAGTATCAAGGTAGCTTATCGTAAGATGCCAAATGGGCATTGCAATGCAGCCGATCTTACTGGTTGGCCAGACAGTGAATTGTAAAGAAACGGTTTCCGAAAAAGCGATATGACTAGGATCATACCCAGGAGAGCTATCTACAAAACAAACCCGTCAGAAGGGATATATCAATATGGGGTGACCGTCTGAAAAAAAAAATTCCGACAAAAAAGATTTCGGGGACACAAGTCGTCACAATGGAGTACAGCGGTTTACCACTTAAAGCCCCCTAGAACTTTGGCCAAAAAGGGGGTTTTAAACTGGTCAGGGGGCTTTAAGTGGTCATAGGCCAGGGGGGTTTTAAGTAGTCACAGGCCAGGGGGGGTAGATGGTCAACGTTTTGGGCTGAGAAATGTTAATCGAGATATCAACTTATTTTTAATAAAATGATTTTATCTAATTTCATAAACTAACAGAAAAAGCAAATTAACGATAAAAATTGATAATAGCGACATGACTAAAAAATGAAGTGTGTAGGTCTAGACCTACGGATTGATCAAGAAAAAAGTTGTAAATGACTAATATTCTAGCCAGGTAATTTCAATCAAAATTTGCTTTGACTTCTGGCTTTCAACTCCCTGGTGTCTAACAGACCGAAATAAGTTATTTTGAAAATTTCGGAAATTTTTTATTCGCAAAAAAAAATTGTCTCGACCTTGATATTAGGATATAAGAAATGAGCTCGAATGTTCAGCACCCGAACTGACTGCAAATCAATCATTTCAAAATTCAATCAAAATATCTAATTTAAAAAAATGTAATTTAATTAATGTCAAATAAGCTGTTGAAAGAGTAGTAGAAAAATTCTAAAGAAATTTATTATAATATAAAAAAAATTTTGGGAGGGGTTAAGTGGTCACAGGTCACGAAAATCAAATAGCCCAAAAGGGGGTTTTATGGTCAGGGGGCTTAAAAGTGGAAACCGCTGCAAACGCTGCGTGAACCCCACCTGCACGAGCGTTGTTCAGAACACAGAGACCAAAATATTTGGGGAAGTGCATTTTGGCCGGCGGAATATCGGAACAACCCCGAAGTTCCCTTATTGTTGATCAGGAATTGGTCAGTTCTAGAAATTTCTGTCAGACCGGAAATGCATTATGATGCATTTTTTTTTATGCAGTTAAACAGACTGGAACAAGATAATGATCTACAAATATACTTACTCGGGTAACTTTGGGGGGAAACTTTGGCATATATTGACACCCTATTTCGCTTTATGAGAAACGCTAATTTTATCAGGTGACGACCAAAAATTTTTTTGTAATTTTCCATTTCCTATATATATTAACTCTAAGAAATTCGGAACAACCCACCTTTATTCTATTAGTCGATATAGGATGACAAAACTTGCGTGTGTTCTGAACACCCGTGCAGGGGGGTAGACATCTCGTGCAGGTGGGGTAAGCTATATCGATACGGGGGCGCCTGGTCCTTTTTTACTAGATTAAGCAATTTTTTTTTATAATCGCTTTTGCTAACGACTTTCCGATTGATCCTTAGATAGCTTAACAGAGCACAAATACACGTAAATAATGAATTTAAAAATAGTTCCGAACCACGATTGTTACCAATTTTTTCAAGAAACAACTAGTAATTTAAACAATTCAGTAATCTACGAAGAAAGATAAAACAAATTGATCCGATGAAACAAATTTTTTTTATTTTATTTTTCACAAGATATTTGTGCTTGGTTTGAGCTATCTAAGAATGATATCGATGAGTTGTTTTAAAAGCCGAATTAAATAAAAAAATTGGCATTAAAAACTAGTAAAAAAGGACCAGGACCCCCGAATTGAATGTCACAAAAAAATCCAAAAATCTATCTTTTTAAGTTTAGGAAAAAAATTTCGCATTTTGCAGGAATCCATGAAAACGTAGGTGGAAACACTGAAATTCCAAATTGATATTGATGGGCCATTTTTTGCCTTAACATTTTTAATGGTAACCTACAAAAATTTTTTATCGTAACCTACAAAAAATTCCCGTAAAATCTGTAGTGAGTGACCCATTTTTATATGCCAATAAATTGTTGCTTTAAAGTTGATTTTGCTCCGGGATGACCCTGAAGTAAGAAACATTCGTAGTTTGAATAAACCAGTATCGAATACAACTTATGTTCACTGCTTGCATATCTCATATATCGAAGATTAACTTCGTATGGATAGTTACTCAGCGTCATAACTTTGACGTTCAGAAAAGATAGTGACCAATCAAATCCCACGATTGTAAAAATAACAAGGTGAATCGTGTGATGATGCTGTCACATCTTTCTGAGACTCACAGTTATGACGCTGAGTAACTACCATACCGAAGTATAATCTTCAATCACTGATATCATACTATAAATATCGAAAAGATGCCTAGCGTCGAGTTTATTATGACGCTACAGAAAAACAGTGTCCAATCACTTCACACGATTGTGGACTTAATGCAAGAATCCGTGATTTCATTGGTCACTGTCCCTTTCTTGACGCCATGATAAATCGACGCCAATAGGCATCATTTTCGAATATCAATATATACACTATCATAACCTTGCTAAAACGTTCGACAAATTTTAAACGTCCAAGTAAAAGAAAGTTTTTTGGAGCGGCGATTAAAAATTCATTTCGCCTCGGTGCTGATGGCTGATTCAAATTATTGCGATTCGGATGGTTGAAATTTACTGCACTAAAAAATTGCTTCAATCGAGCTTCTGTAATTTTAAAACAACAATAAATATAGAATTATTTAACTTTGAAAAATCTGTGGATGAGCTGTTTCATGGCATCGTTTTGTCAAAGATCATGCCACGTTAAAAAGTTTTTTTGATTCGTAAAATAATAACTTATCGGTCAAATTGCCATCAAGGGTAGCCAATCGTCTGCCACATAAATTGTTTAATTTAGAAAGGATTTCAGGGTACAAATAAGACTCAACTTCTTAGTAATTATTGAATTTTTTAAGCATCAACTTCGCTGTTTGGCAAACAATAACGGATCGATGACAAGCGATAATCTACAGATCAATTAACTCTCTCATTCAAAATGCGAAAAATTATCTCAGTTGTTTCTGAAGTTATCGTAATAGTCATGCTTGTTCAATAGATCAAGAAGCGTCGGTAAGATGGAATAACCAGAAAAAATAACAGAAAAGTTACGTTTCAAATTTAAATAATGCAGAAATTTTTTAATAATGAGAGTTTTTTGTGAAAGTTTAGACGTAATTTACGTTAATTTTAGTAAATTGCAACTTTTGACAGATCTCTCGTAGCTTGAAGACTAGTACCGCAAGACGATCTATCACGTCCGCCGCCGACTTCTTTCGACACATTTCAAAATGAGTTCAAAATTCTTAATAGTTTTCAACTTTTATGTAAAATCATTTTTCAAAACATTTCGCTTATTCCGTGTTTTTCAAGGTGATTTGCTGTAAGAAATACCAAAACAGTACCGTTTTATTAGGCTATTTTATAAAGCAATTTCCCTGAGTTTTAACGTCTTAGGATTTTCTGATTCTGGATATTTTAGAAAAAATCACTATACTGGTGCACTCGACCGTGATCTTGAAGGGTAGTTTCTCTGAAAAGGGTCCCTGAAAATAAAAAGATAATGAAAATTCGGCCAAAAAATGCAATAAGTGGTAGTCTCGCGATCTGCGGGATTCGTTCTCTCACTAGGAGGCGTAAAACTTGATTTCAGGGTTACAATTCCTTTCAAGTTCTTATCAAATCATGTTACTTTTGCTTAAAAACGACGTTTGTGATCGCGAAAAATACTTCTGTTGGTTATTTGGACAAAAACTTAAAATTTACTAAATACCTCAAAAATATGTAACTTGAAATATCGACGATGCTGACTATCCTACGTAAGTTTAGTGCTTCTCTAGTGTATTTGTTTTATCTGATGTGCTATGGTTAAATTCACCGGTCACTTTTGAACCTCCAGTTCGGTAGTGAATTCATGGTTTGATATACAAAAAATGGCAAGAAACTGTTTTCGCGAAGGCCGTAGTATAAAAAGTCCATAGGACCACCGTTGTCACTAGAGCGAAATTATATCTTTCTGTAAAATCAGACGCAAAACAACTTACTGTTAGATTGAATAGTTTTATTTTAAAATACATTGTTTCAAACAGAAAATTGGCGTAATAAAGAGCTGATGTATCGCAATATTGAAAATAGCTTATAAACTGCCAGAATTGATCTAATGTGCTATTTTGAGTAGCTATGTTATAATAACATTGTATTATTTAATTTTAGTGTTTAAAAAATTTTATTATACAACGATTAAATGGATTTCGCGCATTTTTTAATGGCTCCAAAAACCAGTTTGAAAAATTAACATAGATAGGACAAAAAACTTTTTTTGCTAAACATTCCTTGAATTATTTCAAATGTAGCCCAGAATTGGTTTTCATTTTCAAGCAATTGCTGACATTTTTTCACAAAAATTTGTACTGAAAGTTTTTACGGGCTACAATAGAAAAATTCAAGGAACTATTAATAAAACGTTTCTAGCTTATGATAAACAACAAATTTAAAAAGCCAGAAAAAATTATTTAAATATGTTGATTGTTCTTGGCTGAATTCCGAACGCTTTTTTTGACAATGTTGACCGAAAAATACAGCGGGTTACAAGGCTAGTGAAACAATACAAAGTTTGATCTCA
>SCLH01000021.1:418386-448186 GCA_004367855.1 Oikopleura vanhoeffeni
TAGGGTTATAAATTATAACTTTATAAATTAATAAGTTAAAAATGAGTAGGAATTTTCATTTGAATCTCTTCTGGATCATAAATCATTTATCCAGAAGACAGCGGTAAGGTAAAAGTGAAGTTCTGAACAAAAGTGAAAGCAAGCCGGGTTCTCAATTATTTTTTTGACTTATTTAACCAATTTTACAAATGACTCTAATAAATCACTTTTATGTACCAAATTGTTTACGTACCCGCTGGTTTTTATTAACAACCATATCAACATTTGCTTTTTAAGTCGACGGGTCGAATTATCGCGTCGAACCCGACCCGGAAAAGTTGTGACCTTCGACCCGCGGCAAAAATATTTTCTATGAAATTTATAGTTATAAATAATTCATTTTTTATAACTTGTTAATAGTTTGAAAATTTTACAATTTTCAAATGATGCTATATTTTAAAAAATTTCAGAATTTCTTGACATTGTAAAGTATTTTTTTAATTTCATAAGATCATAAAGAAATCGGGAAAATATCTATGGTATTGGCCGCTTTATTAGGCTGACTGCAATTTTCAAGATGATGGTACTACCACCCATGGTAAGATAGCGAAATGTAAATAATGGCTTTTTGTATCTTTAAAAAAATCGTAAAAATATTCAATTTTAGCTAATTATTTTAAATTTTTGAAGTTAATTTTAATGCTTAGTAAAAGATGGCATGAGTTTGTAAATGGACCAGTACTTCTTTAACCCCACCTATTTGCTATGTTATATTTAGTATAAATAGTTACTCACCTGCACTGACTCGTTTTAAACACCAAGTACCCCCGCCTGTAAGTTGTTTTAACCCATGAAAAATGCTGTATCAAAAATATGATTTGCGATTTTTGAAATTATTTTTATAGTGGCCTAATCTTCTGGCTTTAAACTTCGAATAAACAAGGAGATAAAGATGTGATTTTTTCTATTAAAAACGGCGAGAGGTAATTTACAATGAAAAAATTTAACGCATTCCGAAACGTAAGGCTGCGGAAAAGTGTTATATTTGAACAGTTAATTCAGTTTCAGCCTTCCGGAAACTTTGTTATTGCCTTTCTTAGATTAAATGTCTGTCACCATTTGAATGGAAGGATTCTTGCGCTGCCGCATGCGCACCGTCTGCAAATCGTCAATCTTTCAAATTTTGACCCGCCATCTTACAACCACCAGGTGGTGCCGGAATACCAAAAATAAATGATGGCATAACTACGCATCTCCAAAGTAACTTATATAAGTATATTCTTTAGATTATTATATGGTTCCAGTGCTGTTTTGACTGCATAAAGCAAAAAAATTGCATCCAAATCATGCATTTTCGGTCTGATGAGTAATTCTCTGAACTGGACCACAAAATTTTTGAAATATAAAATAAGGGGAAGCTTTATTCGAAGGGTTCTCTGTTTCCGATAATTCCCGCGGCCAAAATGAACTTCCCAAATTATTTTTGTCTACTGTGTTTTAAAAACACAGAAAAACGTGAGCGTTAAAATTTAGATTTCATTGTTGTACAAGGAGATCGAATCGCCAAAGCGGACACAAGGTGATTTCAATATAACATTTTTTTGGTAAATAATTAACTTCATACTTGGTCCGGAAGCTTATGAAAAAATTGAAACTAAAAGTAATCATAAATTCATTATAGATGGGAGACTGCGATAATGACGCTTATTGCCATAGCAAAAAGAATGTTCGGAAATTATTGAAGAAATATGGCAAAATTTTTACAACGAAGGGAATTATCAAATCTCCAAAGACCTCCTAAACCCAGCAAATCGACGCTTCCTTCTTTTGGACTCATTGATCAATTGCAAACCGCTGCCCGCGCGTGACCCCGACGAACTCTACTTAATCCAACCCCAATTATCCCCGGCTAATTATAGAAAGAATAGATCCCGATTGCACAGGTAATTTTTATGCTTTGGTTCCGTCGGTAAAACATTGCGGCAAAAAAAAAGGTGAACAAAAGTCAAGCAGTTTTCATCAATCACAAATCTTATGGAAGAGTTGTGTCATAAACATCACCAAACTGTTCAGACCGATGATTTCTGAGAAAAAAGGGGACCCACACCAAATTTTTCGCCAGCAAAAACTCATTTATACGTTTTAGGTCCTATATGATTTCAGACTGTTGATTTTCTGGCAAAACCACGATAAAACCTCACATTTTTAAATTTTCCATCCGTATCTGCAACGCTTCGCAAAATCCAGTAACATACGCCTGATTTTTTAATTTCAAGATATTTTTGCTGATTTTTCAAGAAGATTTTCCAAGAATGTCTTCACTTCTTATTTTTAACCTTCATAAGATCTCTTCCATGGAAATGTGCTCAGACACAAAGATAATCAGACACATCATATAAAAGTAACGACACTATCTTCCATGAAGTAAAAAAAGCTTAATCGTCCGCAGGATTTTTGAAAAAAATGAGGATTTCATTCGCACTCTTTTTTGCATTTCACAAAAATCCGTTTTTCCCAACTTCTCACGAAATTGATATGTTCATAATCTTATGATGGAATTCCATATAATTTTTTTGGGGCCCCTTCATCCACAAATAATTGGAAATTTCAAATCAGCGAAGACCACAATTTTCAAGCGTTGTCTAGATCAAATTCAACAATTGGTTTTTCATCACGGTTCCGTCAAAAAATCACCTCAAAAATCGTAACAACCCAAACTTGTAAATGACCAAAGAAAAAATTTTAAAAACTATTCATATCGAACAACTAAAAACTGATCGAGCCTCAAAAAGCATTTGTTCTGTCAATTTTCCAAACAATCTTGCAAACTTTTCTGAATCTAGTAATTCATAAGCTTGTACTTGTGGGCTTAATTATGTTGATGATTGTCAATTCATTTTAACGAGTTTAATCTGACAAGTCAATCACTCAATGATAATTAATCCACCACCACACACATTGTAGATTCTTCTTGAAAAAATCGGTTAATTCATTGAATCATAAGTGAGTACGATGAATCATAAAATATATGCAATGTTATCAGGTAGCTTATCGTAAGATGGCCAAATGGGCATTGCCAATGCAAGCCGATCTTACTGGTTGGCCAGACACGTGATGTAAAGAAAACTGGTTTTCGAAAAAGCGAGGTATGACTAGGATCATACCCAGGAGAGCTATCTAACCCAAAAACTTAACCCGTTCAGAAGGGATTATTCAAATTTATGGGGTTGAACGTCTGAAAAAAAAAATCCGACAAATAGAATTTTCGGGACACAAGTCGCACAATTTGAGTACAGCGGCTTTACCACTTAAAAGCCCCCTAGAACTTTGGCCAAAAGGGGGGTTTTAACTGGTCAGGGGGCTTTTAAGTGGTCATAGGCAGGGGGGGTTTTTAAGTAGTCACAGGCCAGGGGGGTAGTAAGTTAGGGCAAACGTTTTGGGCTGAGAAAAAAATTCTGGAAAGGTTTAATTTCTAATATCGAACTTTATTTTTTTTAATAAAAATTGATTTTATCTTAATTTCATAACTAACATTGAAAAAGTGGCAAATTAACGATAAAATATTGATAATAGCGACATGACTAAAAAAATACGTGTGAGGTCTGACTGTCACCTACGGATTTGATCAGAAAAAAGTTGTTAAATGATAAATATTTTCCTAGATCAGGTAATTTCAATTCAAAATTTGCTTTTGATTTCTGGACTTTTCAAACTCCCCCTGGTGGCTCTAAAAATTGACCGAAATATGTATTTTGAAAATTTTCGGAATAATTTTTTTATTCGCAAAAAAAATTATTGTGCTCGACCTTGATAGTAGGATAAAGAAATGAGCTCGAATGCTTCAGCACCCGAACTGACTTGCAAATCAATCATTCAAAATGTCAATCAAAAAATATGCTAATTTTTTTTAAAAAAATTTAATTTAATTATGTCAATAGCTTGTTGAAGAGTATAGTAAAAATTTTTCTAAAAAAATGTATTTATATATATAAAAAAAAAATTTTGGGGAGGTTTTAAGTTGGTCACAAGGTCACCGGAAAAATTCAAATATGCACCGAAAAGGGGGTTTTAAGTGTCAGGGGGGGCTTTAAGTTGGTAAACCGCTGCATTAAAAAACATATTGTTTGGGCTTTGTTAGCCACTTTTTGAGGTATATTTAATCATTTATTTGGTTGTTGTATTTATAGGACGACGTTAAAACGGAAACCCCCACCTGCACGAGCGTGTGTCAGAACACAGAGACCAAAAATTATTTTGGGGAAGTGGCATTTTTGCCGGCGGAATATCGGAAACAGACCCCCGATTAGTTCCCTTATTTTTGATTTCAAGAATTTTGGTCAGTTCTAGAAATTTTTGTCAGACCGGAAATGCATTATTTGATGCATTTTTTTTGTTTAGCAGTTAAAACAGTACTGGAACAAGATAATGATCTACAAATATACTTACTCGGGTAAACTTTGGGGGGGAAACTTTTGGACATTATTAATTTGACACAGCTATTTCGCTTTATTTGAGAAATCGCTAATTTTGCATCATGTGACGACCAAAATTTTGTTTTGTAATTTTTTTCCATTTTCCTATATATATTAAGCCTCTAAGAATTTCGGAACACCCACCTTTATTTTTTATTTATTCTATTAGTCGATATTAATGATGGACAATCTAACTTGCGTGTGTTTTCTGAAAACACTCTCGTGCAGTGGGGGTAGGACGATCTCGTGCAGATGGGGTAAGCTATATCGATTACGGGGCGTCCTGTCCTTTTTTTACTGAGATTTTAAGCCAATTTTTTTTTATTTAAATTTCAGCTTTTGCTTAACGACTATCCGATTGTAATCCCTGAGATAGCTTAACAGGAGCACAAATATCACGTAAATAAATTGAATGTTTAAAAATTAGTTCCGAATCCGACGATTGTTACCAATTTTTTCAAGAAAAAACTTAGTTAATTTAAACAATTTCAGTAATCTAGGAAGAAAGATAAAAAAATTGATCCGATGAATAATTTTTTTTATTTTATTTTTCAACAAGATATTTGTGCTTGTTTGAGCATTCTAAGAATGATATCGGAGAGTTGTTTTTAAAAGCCGAATTAAATAAAAAAAATTGGCATTAAAAAACTAGTAAAAAAGGGACCGGAGCCCCCCGAATTGATATGTCACAAAAAAATTCCAAAAATTCTATCTTTTTTAAGTTTTTAGGAAAAAAATTTTCGATCATTTTGCAGGAATTTTCCATGAAAAATGCGTAGGTGAAACACTGAAATTCCAGAATTGATATTGATGGGCCAGTTTTGCCACTTACAATTTTTTAATGGTAACCTACAAAAATTTTTGTATCGTAACCTACAAAAAATTTCCCGTAAAATTCTGTATGGAGTGACCCATTTTTATATGCAATATTAATTGTTGCTTTAAAAGTTGATTTTGCTCCTGGGTATGACCCTGATTATGAAGCATTTCGTAGTTTTGAATTAAAACCATATCGAAATACAATCTTATGTTCACTCTTGCTTATCTTCAATATATCGAAGATTATACTTCGGTATGGATAGTTACTCAGCGTCATAACTTTGGACGTCCAGAAAAGATAGTGACCAATCAAAATCCCACGATTTGTAAAAATAACAAGAGATTTCGTGTGATTTGATTGCGTCACATCTGTTCTTGACACGTCAAGTTTATGACGCTGAATAAACTATCCATACCGAAGTATAATCTTCAATCTACTGTATATCATACTAATATAATCGAAAAATGATGCCTATGCGTCGAAGTTTATTATGCACCGCACAATTAAAAACAGTGTCCAATCACTTCACACGATTGTGGACTGAATGCAAGAATCCTGTGATTTCATTGGTCACTGTCCCTTTCGTTGACGCCATGATAAATTCGACGCCAAGCATCATTTTCCGAATATCAGGAGAACAACATATCATATACCTTGCTAAAAACGTTCTGACAAATTTTAAACTCCTTAAGTAATAAGAAAGTTTTTTTTGGAGCGGAGGATTTAAAAATTCATTTTCGCCCTCGGTGCTGATTGGCCTGTTTCAAATTATTGCGATCTGATTGGTTGAAGATTTACTGCACTAAAAAATTGCTTCAATCGAAGCTTCTGGTTAATTTTAAAACAACACAAAATTATAGAATTATTTAACTTTGAAAATGATCTGTAATGTAGCTGTTTGCATGGCATCGTTTTGTCAAATATTTCATTGCCATCGTTAAAAAATAGTTTTTTTGATGGCGTAAAATATTATAACTTTATCCGGTCAAATGCTCATCAGGGTAGCAATGTCTGCCACATTTTTAAATTGTGATTAATTTATGAAAGTATTTCAGGTACAAATAAGATCAACTTCTTAGTAGATTTTATTTGAAATTTTTTAGCATCAACTTCGCTGTTTGGCAAAAAACCTAGACGATCGATTGACAAAGCGATATATCTACAGAGTCATTAACTCTCTCATTCAAAATGCGAAAAATTTATCTTAATTGTTCTAGAAGTTATCGTTAATAGTCATGCTTGTTCAATTAGATCACTAAGCTGTCCGTAGATGGAATTAACAGGAAAAAATTAAGCAGAAAAGTTACGTTTCAAATTTAAATTAATTGCAGAAATTTTTTTAATATTATTGAGAGTTTTTTGTGAAAGTTTATTACCGGTAATTTACGTTAATTTTTAGGCTAAATTGCAACTTTTGACAGATCTCTCGTTAGCTTGAAACTAGTACCGCAAACGATCTATCACGTCGCCGCCGGACTTCTTTCGACACATTTCAAAAGAGTTCAAAATTCGTTTTAATTATTGTTTTCAACTTTTATGTAAAATACATTTTTCAAAAATCATTTTCCGCTTATTCCGTGTTTTTCTATAGTGATTTGCTGTAAGAAATATCGAAAAAGTACCGTTTTATTAGCGTATTTTATTTAAAGCAATTTCCTGAGTTTTATTACGTCTTAGGATTTTTCTGATTCTTGGATATTGAAGAAAAAATCACTATACTGGTTAGCACTCACCGTGATCTGAAGGGGGATTCTCTGAAAAGGTCCCTGAAAAGAAAAAGATAATTGAAAATTCGGCCAAAAAATTGAAAATTGGTAGTCTCGCGATCTGCGGGATTCGGTTCTCTCACTAGAGGCCGTAAAACTTGATTTCAGGGTTACAATTCTTTGTTCAAGTTCTTATCAAATCATATTTATTTTTTTGGTTTAAAAACGCAAGTTTGTGATGCGAAAAATACTTCTGTTCGGTTATTTGACAAAAACTTAAAATTTACTAAATACCTCAAAAATATGTAACTTGAAATATTCGACGATGCTGAGTCTATCCTACGTAAGTTTATTGCTTCTCTAGTCTATTTGTTTTTATCGGATGTGCTAGTGGTTAAATTCACCGGTCACTTTTGAACCTCCAGTCCGTAGTGATATTTTCATGGTTTGATATCACAAAAAATGGCAAGAAAACTGTATTTCCTGAAGCGCCGTAGTATAAAAATGGGTCCCATAGGACCACCGTTGTTCACTAGAGCGAAATTTATATCTTTCTGTAAAATAGACGCAAAACAACTTACTGTTAGATTTGAATAGTTTTATTTTAAACATACAGTTGTTTCAACAGAAAATTTGGCGTAAGTTATAATAAGCTGATTGATTCGCATTTTATATTTTAGAAATAAGCTTGTAAAACTGCCAGCTCTGAATTTATTTCTAATTGTGCTATTTTGAGTAGCGATGTTATTAATAACATTGTATTATTTAATTTTAGTGTTTAAAATATATTTTATTATCAACGATTAATTGGATTTCCGCGCATTTTTAATGGCTCCAAATAACCAGTTTGAAAAATTTAACATTAGATAGGAACAAAAAACTTTTTTTTGCTAAACATTCCTTGAATTATTTCAAAGTGTAGCCCAGAAATTGGTTTTCATTTTCAAGCAATTGGCTGACATTTTTTCACAAAAATTTGTACGGAAAGTGTTTTACGGGCTACAATTAGAAATAATTCAAGAACTATTTAATAAAACGTTTCTAGCTTATGATAACAAACAAATTAAAAAGCCAGAAAAAAAATTATTTAATATTGTTGATTGTTCTTTGCTGAAAATTTCCGAACGCTTTTTTTTGACCAATGTTGACCGAAAAATTTACAGCGGGTTACAAGGCTAGTGAAACAATTACAATTTAGTTTTGATTGCTTCACTGTCGCTTGACGCGGGGCTGGGTCAGTGGTTGCTTTGTCTGGTTTAATTCTTCGTGTCAGCTGGTTGACCTTCGAGTTCGGTGCGTCTTCTCCTTCCTTTTCCTTTTTCGTTTTGAGGACCAAAATAAGGCCGCCGGCAAAGACGAGGAGTATTATGATTAAAAGGACCACAATTTTACAGCTTCGGGCGGAGTTAAATAAATAAAAACTTGAGTTTTTCGAACGAATTTTAGGGGTGTTTACTTAAAATCGAATACAAGGGGTGGCCCGATATCGCCGAAAAACCTACGCAAGCTCAGATTTTCAGCTTAGTTTCCTGCCAGTGCCAATATCGCCGAAATCGCGTGGGCGTTCGACAAATTACTTCGAGTGCGTCATGAATGACTCAGATTCGGAGATTGTATTTAGACTATTCTAGATATACTATACAGATGTACAAGAGGATTCAATCATTGACAACATATCTTAGTTTTTTCTGTCAAGTTTTGCTATCTAGTTCTAGACTGAAGTTTCCGATTAAAAATAACGATGCTGTTTAAATTAAGCCAGCTTATTCTCTTCAAAGACTCTAAGAGGCTTCCAAAAGGGATGCACCCCTCCGATTTTCCAATCCCTATCCCTTTTTATCTCTCAAAAAAGGATAAAAGGGGATGGGATTGAGGGAAATAAAGATGAGAACATCCCTTTTATCCGTTGTATCCCTCAAAATTTGACAGCTGAATTTATTTGAAAAAAAGGCTGAAATCGTAGGTTATGTTGAAATTTCGTAGATAACAAGCAAATTTCATGATATGGAGCGAATTCGTAAATACCAAAATTTTTGAATTACGAACTTAATTCGTAGGTCTGAACGAAAGTAATAGATACTGGAAAAAATGTGGAAACGGGTGAGTTTAACATACATTGCTAAATAAGCTACACCACGAACGTCGAAAGTTACTGGCTCAATTGCATTTTTGATCATTGATTATTCGAAGATAAGCACAAAAATGCGTAAATAGGACGTTATTTCAAATTTAAAAAATGTTTTTTAAATAACTAATTCCAAAATTTGATGCTGGAAAAATATGACCTAATTCGTAGACATGAATTTAATTATCGAATACGTTTATGCATCCAAAAATATCAGAAACGGTCGAAGCTTTATTTCGAGAACACCAACAAAACGAGAGAAATTATGAAGTCACGATTAAAATTGAATGGTCCGAGGATAATTTTCGATATGGAATACATGTACTTAATTTTCCAAATCTACTTTTTGAATTTTATTTGATGAGTTTCGGGGGGATTAACTTCGACGAAATTTGTAATTTTATGCAATTAAACCCATTTTTTTGTGAGAGCCTAACTATTAAACTCATAATAAAATAACAAAAAAAATAATGCACCTCATCCGTCAAAATGCTGTTAGTTTGTTATAAAGTGCATTTTCTTGAAAAAATGTTTTCCGGTTTACTGAAGCTAAATATCTAGATCCTGACTGAAGTGAGAAATTAAAAATTTTAAGATAGCCATTCGAATATTCTTTAAACTAGGTACTCTGGGGGAGAGTTAAAACGTTGCTCAGAAAAATTACAGCTTTATTTAGATATTATATTGAAATTTAAAAGTTCAAACTTCTGAACTTCAGTGGAAAAAAACTAAATATTTTTAAAACCATTTTTGAGAACCATAATATCTTGCGCTGTTTTTACGGCGACCTACTTTCAATGACCATTTAGATTATTATCTTTGTTTTAAACAATTAAAAAGGTCATTAAACTACTATGGACTGCTATGATCATAAGTTCAAATATGAATTCCCACAGTGGAATCCCACTTGAAAAAATTCCTTATTGACACGCCATAGGCGCCCATGACGAACCCTTTCCCTATATTTAATTATATACTTTTCAAACACTGAATTGCTATAAAATAATCAAACATTTTCCAAGATATTTTGGTTCGTAAATCACAAAGTTGACATAATTAAAGATATAGATATTTCGGACGTGAATTTTCCCCATGATTCAGGCCTACAAACTTCCATAAACTACAATTTATAACTGTACTTTGAACCGAAAGGTTTAAAAAATAATAAAGTTCTCATTTAAGAAAATAGATTGTTATTTATTATCATAACAAATAAATTGTTTGGTGATAGCTATAAACATGTGAAGCTCCAGCCATGCTGGCAACAGGGCCCGGGTTGGCCTATTTTCCCATGGATTTTATGAGGAAATTCAAAATATTAGTTTTGGATAACCAATAAAAAAAAGTAATATTTTGACATTTCAAATTTTCATTAGAAAATTATTTCGTTGAAATGATTTATAATTTTCTTAACTCTTGGTAAAATTTTAAATTCGTTTGACAATTCATCATAATTTTCTTAACTTTTCTATTATACAAATTGATAATAACATTTATCGTCGTAAATCAATTTTATTTGTTTATAATTTGTTGTTTTGGATATATTAAATTGCATTTCTTTTTTAGTTAAATAGATAATTTTTAACCTGACTTTTGAAACCTTTCCTATAGATTTTAAAATTGAAAAATTATGACCGAGAAATAGTTACGACGAACAAATAGGCGTGCTTGTCATATGGTCATTTCCGAAAACTGGCAAGAGGGTTCTCTGCCGGTTTTTTCGAAATGACATATGACAGAAACTCCTTATTCTGTCATCGTAACTATTTGCTTGAAATGAAATTTCAAAATTTATTTTTTATGTGACTCGATAGTCACATGGCGATATTTGATCTATAATTTTTTTTTAATACAGTTTTAATAAGTACTTTAACAAAATTTTAATTTTATCTATTTATATTAAAAATTGTATTTTTTAGCATGTTTCGCCTTTTGGCATCTTCAGAGTAAGAAAAATCTAAGTTTTCGACAGAAATTTTTTGTGTCGAAAATAATATGGGACTAATCGCTATTAGTAATCGGGCCTTCGTAAGACCCAATTACAAAATTTTCATTTCATAAACTTTAAATTCTCCTTAAAACTGAAGGAATCCGATAATTGAAATTTTTCTGGTGTTTTTGTTGCAATTATTTTTATTAAAAAAAAAAGCCCATGAAAAAAATGAAATTGCTCTTTCAACGTCCATTTTAACGTCTTTTTTTGTTGTACTGCCACAAATTCTGAAGTTAAGCACTTCAAATACGGCCAAAAACGTTTGCATTTATAAAACCGGCTTCAAAATGGATAGGGATAGACCTATCCCCCTCCTAGGGGATAGAGGGGTGGTAGGGATGGATAGGAATGGAATTCCCCCTCTTTTTCTTCCCCTTTCATCCGTAATTTAAACGTAAGTTAAAAGTAAGCCTGTTCTACAATTCAAGTTTTTTATGAAAAATTAAGCGTCTATTAAATATTGCCGTGCTATCTTCGGATTTAGGCCCGTACCATGAATTTGTCGTCGCATTTACAAATTTTCGTCGTTATCTACGAATTATGCTTGTTTTTTCAAGAATAGTCCGCATTCTACATTTATTTATATGGGGGATATGAAAAGGGGGATAAAGGAGATGATTGCATCCCATCCTCTATGGCGGAGGCATCCCTATTTCCCCTATCCTATCCTCTTTTAAGGGGATAAAAAGAGATAGGAATGGAAAATCGGAGGGGATGGCATCCGGTTTAAAGCTTGATTATGAATTACATGATATAAACCTTATAAGTGAGGCCACAACCTGCAGAAATATTCTTGATTTTTGACTGAAATTTTAATAATCACTTGTATAATTAACTCGTTCCATATAGTAGGTTCCGCTACCAGCACTTTCTTTGGAGCTTCAATAACTGTGATGATTAAAGGTTTCCGATTCTCACCTACTGAAGCAAATCTTAGGATGTAGCAAGAACGTATATGTTCCAGCCATGTCTAGAGTAATGAGCCCCTTCAATGCATCGTGACTCAGCGGTTTACGCATCTTAATTAATATATTTAATTTTCTAGTAACAACACATTTTTCATTTCTTTTTATTGTCGCTTGAATTTTTCATGATCACATAAATTTTTTAATAAAAGCCGCCAACTTAATTTTTTTCTTTGAGAACCAAACAAACGTATCAAATTTTGTGATGCTAACAACTGATTCACTCTTTTTTCCGGGCTCGAAAAATTTAACGTTTTGATTAAATTGATCAAAAACATGAAGTATTATTCGGACTGTGGCCCGCAAAAACGAAAAGTTTTTTTTTTCGCGAAACGCGTATACGCTTTATATTGGGTCAATGCGATCACAGTGTACAGTATCCTTAAAATACAAAATGTAATAAATTGAATGTTTTCTTCAAATATATTACGAAAAGGGCTCTCTTCTTGGACTGAGCAGTACTTAAAACTGGCGCACGGATCGATAGTGCCCCAACCATACGGATGCTTTTAAAAATGTCAAATTAAGGGTATCCGGTTCCTACATTTTCTGCAGTTTATTATGGTCATAAAAATGCACCAAATCAATTGATTTATGTTTTGAACGATAAACCACCAAATGAAACAAAATGTTTTTTCCGAAAATTGGTGCGTTGTCTTAGATTTGTTTCGAGTATTTTTCAAAATAGTTAAAAATAACGTTTGTGCTCAGAATTTGACCACTAAAACTTCAAAATATCGCTTGACGTAAGCCACTTTTCTCATAGTGTTCTCATTTCTTTTGAGCCTACTTTCGAAAAATCGAAGCACTTTTTTTTCGGAAATTTTTCCGAAATGACCAAAAATCATATTTTTTGTTTTAGGTCGAATTGGTGACGAAAACTTGCCCAGTGCAATTTCTGTTAATTGTTTGAGCTAGCTTGGTTGCAAATTAAGCTTTTGTAATTTAATTAGTCCTGAGGAGATAGATTTTCCGATTAAAAAAGTCAAAAACTGGTATTTTGGACCGGTTTTTTACGTTTCTAGAATTAAATATAGCACTTATGCGACAAAAGCGTACCAGCATTAGTTTTGTATACTAATTATACAGGTTATGTAAATTAAGTTTATTTTCAAAAATATAACTCAGGGGTTAGGAATTTCGTTTGGCTTAGGGGGGCCTTGTGCCGCTTATTGTGTGAAGGAGTGTGTCATACAAAAAAGTTTTGGCAAATTTTTTTCGCAAGTTGAATGCTAGTTCTACCAAACTGGCTAGTTGAATTATATCTTCGAGGCCGTTTTCGCCAATATTTCATCGAGAATATGGACAAGTTAGGGAACCGGGATACCCTTAAGGTCACAACATTCTGTTAAACTCACAGTGCTCTGTCAAAGGTTATTTACATACTGTTTATGTTAAAATAAATTTTTCAGATTGAATATTATGATAATCACACCAAAGATTCTGCTGCTGACCTAACTGAATGTCTACCAAAATCTTTTTTAACTCCCGTAGTGTCTAGTTGTGCCATCCAGTGGCGCAATTTGGTCTTTAATCGCAATTTAGGACCCTTAATCATGTATGAATGAAAATTTACAAAGTGATCGATCGACTTATTTGAATAAGTGACGTTTGTGCGTTTTTTTTTCTAAATTCTTACTGTTTACAGTATTATTGTATTGCCAAAAAAAATTATCTATAACCTAGGAAAAAAAATTCTAAGTTTTCCATTACACCATAGCTCCAAAATGATCCACGTGACCGTATATTCAAGACATAAGTTGGCCAAAATAGTACTGTTTTGTTCAAAAAATTACTTAAATCAATTTTTGAAAGAATTGAAGTGGTTCTTTAAAAGTTATTTAAGACTTTTTCTTCCATCACACCAAAGGACTAAAAACCATCAGTGACTGTAAAATTAGGAAATAAGTTTGATTAAGTAAACAAATAGTATTCAAAATTACCGCCGTGAATTTTTTTGGGCGTAAACACCTAATTCAAGAGTTTTGAAGCATAATATATTTTCCAAAAACCTCACGGATCTTATTTTTTGAGAAATAAGGATTAATTAATGACATATCCAAACCTTATTTTTTAATTATTTTGTCACGTGATCCTATGCGGACGGTTGGTGTGATTAAGAAAAATGTCTAAAAAACGTTTGTAGTTGACCTTGAATTTTTTTGACGCTATTGGAGTACGTTTTACAATTACGTGCTAATGCTTCTTTTTTCAAAACGTACTTCAAATACGTGGCCAGACCCCTTACAAGAATCGTCCACGACATTTTTAAGACTTTTTTGCATTAAATTAGTCGTTAAATAGCAGCATTTCTAGAAGTCACAAACTTCCGGAAATACTGATTACATAGAAAATGTTAGGCGAAAGAAAGAAGAGCCGATGTAAACTTATATTTCATCGAGATAACATATTCAAGAAATAATCACTTTTACTAAGGACTGTATGGAAAGCATTTCATTTTTTTTGCAGCTTAATACCAAATTGGTGTGGTATTAATTTTGAATATGAACAATTCAAATTAACCCTAAGATTCGGGTTACTTATGCCACTTGTTTTTGGAATCGGCGAAAAATGCAGAGAGTTTTTAATTTTTTATTCACATTTTGATGCACTTTTTATAAGTTTTTTCAAATTGTTTTATTAGGACTGTAGAGAAATTTTTCTGAATAATAATGATTATCAATTGAAATAGTATGTTAATAGATGAAGTCTGGTTTCATGATTGTATTAAAGCGCTGGCCACGTAAGATTGCCAGAAGACCCACTAGCGGTCCAGAGATTAGTCGGCCACTACGGGAGTTTAATAAATTCTATAATTATTGAAAAAATTCTAATTGACAGGCATAATTATGCACCATGCCCGTTGATATAAGTCAGTTACAAAGCAAGAATTTGATCCCAATACAGCGCTTTTTCTTCCAATAAGATAGTTTACGCCTAGAGTTTCAATTTGAAGCTATAGCTCAAGAAATTAAAAAAAAGGCGTTGTATCGACTGGCTATAATCTGACAATATAAAGTGATAGAGAGCTTATTTTCGATTTTTGAAGTAAGTAGCTTGTTTAGTTATAGAAGATTATAAAAATTTTAAGTGTTGAACATGAGAAAATGTTTTGCTCTCTAGCACTCGAACGGACGCTCGATCGGGCGTTTTATATTTTTTCAAAAATATTTTTTGGGCAAACAATTAGCCAGATGATTGATAGAAAAATTCTGGAAACAAAATTTTTAGCATTTTTTTTTTCAAAAATCTTTTTGAGGAATTATAATTTTTTCTTCAAGCTTTAAATAGAACAACGTACCTTTTCCGGAGTACTTCAAAACTCGACTGGAGATTTTGCAACAATATGCTATTCGTAAACAGCGAAAGTCGATGAGCCAACATTTTCGTTAATTCTAAAGTTGTTTACTTATTATCAACAAGCTAACTCCCCCTCCATTGTAAATCAAACTTGATATTCGTGTTCTGTATTGTGAGGCCCACCGAATTCAACCGAAGCATTCGAGATGATATGTGGTCAAACAACACTTTTATTGCGAGTTTAAACAAATTTGCGAAATTTAACAAACGTTTTTTGGAGAGGTTTTACATACGTTTAAGAGAAGAAAGGAAAAATAGGTGAGAGAGAGAAATTAAAAATAGGTGAGTGGTGAGAGAGTGAGGCGAAAAAATGGTCCATCACGATCTTGTTGGTTGTATCGACAGATTCTTCGGATCTGATGTAGCAGCGTGGGCGAGTGGTGGTGTTTGCGGGTGTGTGAGGATGAAATCAGAGGGGGTTGGATTTCCGTGTTGTGCGTGTGAAGGAGGAACATTGTGGAGAGTTGCTAGCTGAGTTCCTGCCTTCGCCTGTTGGCGACCCCACTAAATATTGTTGTATAAAAGATTAAATGATTTTGTGAGATAAATTGTAGTGGCGTGAAGGAGAGATGTGAGTCGCCGAGATGGAATTGGGCGCTGGGGGGCGGGGGGGGGGGGCGAGGGTAAGGGAAAAAATGAGAGTTTCCGACCCCTGACTGTGATTTATTCATCGTGTGGGCGTTTTAGATAATTTTTATTGGTGGAATTTTTTCAGAGCAATATTTGAAAAAAAAATGTGAAAATATTTTTTTTCTTCAATAAAAGTTTTCATTCTTGCAAACTTTGATATTTTAACATAACCGAGTTTCTGTAAGAATAAAAAGAAATATTTTTATTGTAAATCCCTTTCCAACTAAACCCGACTTTAAAATTTTTGTATGGTGACCTTAATAAACTTAAGGGTAGTATTTTTTTAAAAATGAAGTTAAAAAATAATGTTTGCTCGAATTTGACCACTAAAACTTCAAAATATCGACTTGACGTAAGCCTCGACTTTCTCATAAGTGTTTCACGGGCTTTCTTTTGAGCCTACTTTCGAAAAAATCGAAGCACTTTTTTTTCGGAAATTTTTTCGAAAATGACCAAAAAATCATATTTCGAGTTTAAGCTGGAAATTGCGAAAAATCTTGTGATCATTTCTTACATATGTTCTGAGGAGTACTTGGTAAAAATTTAAGCTATTTTGCAAATATATCCTCGGAGGAGATAGATTTTGAACTCTGAAATTGTGAAAAATCGTCGGTTATTTGGCGTAGAATTGTTCAGTCACCGGATCAAAAAATCTTGTAATTAAAGTTTGACATACTACCGTTACGTTATCTGTGAAAATTCTAGCTGAATTTGATATACCGTATGGCAGGAGATAGATTTTACAGTTTGAAAAATTTTACCTTACGATACTGGTCAAAAATAATTTGTGATGTACTTTTTCGCAAGATTAAGGATAGATCTACAAATAAGCATTTCCATTTTTTCTCATAAGCTTTTAGTTTTCAGAATATATCATCGTGAATATATGTCAAATCTGCCAGATATACCCCTCAAGCCATTTTAAAAAATTTCATAGCTTGACTTCAATTCATTAAATTGGTCAATTTTTCTTCGGGCATTTGGGCGATTTTTTTTAACTTTTCTTTTGAATTTTCCAATATAGACTTTTTTGAAATCGCGAAGTTTGACATAAGATTTTTTCAAAGGCAGCTGACCGGCACCACATGCTTCTTTTAAACTTTTCGTGGACTTTTTGAATTATTTTCCCAACTCGAACGCCTTGTACAATTTCGATTTTGACAGTGAAAAAAGTGCTCAAAATTGCCCGAATTTGGCTCGACCTCCCAGTTTTCTAGATCCAGGGTCGAATTATAGTTAAATTTGAAAAACCCATTTACCAAGAAATAAAAAAAATTGAAAGCTAAATAAATAAAAAAAAATCTGTTCTAAAACACATGTTTCAAAAAATAGGATATCCCCAAAGTAGGAGATCCCTTAAAATGTNAGTTTGTTGCCCTCAATACCCAACCGCTGCCTACAGCAGTAGTCTCTCGTTGCGTGCTACAATACTAGTGGGTAATACTGCGTGCTACGTTATCATCCATTTGATATGATTTACTTTGTTACCATTATTCCCTTTATGATGAGTGTCAAATCATTTCCGTTCGCATAGGATCCATAAAACTTTTTAACTTTTTTTTGAAGATGAAATGCTTGTAATTTTTTTTTTTTTAAATAGTTTGATATCACCTGCGCACATTTCAGGCGACCAAATTATATCGATTTTAAGAATGTTCTCAACATAATCTAAAATTTTAAATTATCCTTAAAATAAGCTAAAATAGTACATTTTTCGACTTCAAACTCTATCTTCTTTAGCCGGATGTTCAGAATTTGAAGCCTATTCTCGACTTAGGTAGATAAATTATAAGTCGTTCTTATGTCAGAGCCAGATTTTGAATAAATGTCTTGAATTCGAGAAATTTTTGTTAAGTCAACAGGATGGGTCTTCCTACCATAAAAAATGTTGAAATTATAGTGAAATAATGGTTTAAAATTATGCGAAATAAGCAAAAAAAATATTTAAAATTTAATAATTCTAGAATTGATTGAGATATTATAATGTCACTCAAAAGTCTTCAAACATTGTGTTGAGAACCTCCTCACCTTGTGAGCACAGAGCCACAAATTGTGGCTCTAGCATACCTAAATCATTCAAAAACGGCAAAAAACGGATCGTAGAATCTTTTCTTTCAAACACATTATAAAGAATTTTGATTCAGTTCCGAAAAAATGATTGAAATTTTTTCGAATGTTTGGTTCCAAATTACGGGGTGTTAATTTATAAGGATTTTCGTCTATGTTCACTTCCTGAAAAATTTTATTCAGACCAGACATAAAATACAAGTGTGAGATTAGCCAGTTTTTAGGAAAGCGTTTTTTGCATGCATAGCAGTTTACATAAAATTTATTGGTATTAGGAGCAGATATTTTTTTCGACAGTGAAATTTCTAAATTTTCAACTTCAAGATCCCATGAAAAATAAATTATTATAAAGTGATTATAAGTTACAAAAAGCTGTCAACAGTTGTACATCATACATATCAAACTTGAAATAATGAAAAAGTGTATAATCTGCTTTTATAGGAAAAATAAAAATATTTTTAATCGAAAAGCATGATTTTTCCATCAAAATTTTTGACTTATTTATAAATTACTTTTGATGTATGAGATATAAATCAAAGCGGACAAAACGATGACGTAGGCCAGATAACTTGTGGATCGTTCCGACGGAAAGGTCACTTGTGAAGACAACTGTGCCCATGTATCACGTGTATGGTATACCTTGCTTTTCTCACTATATTTTCTAGAACAAAAATTGAAATTCTTAGAATATTAAATTTCGGATGCGAAAATATTACCTCTCAACTTCCTTATGCAGTAAAAATTCAAATTCCACTGCCTTAAGTTTTCTGTAACAACATTCAAGTAGATCACAATTGTGGCTTCTGGTGCCTTGCGGAACTTTTTTTTATTGCTCACAAGGGTTAACCCCTACCTGCACGAGCGTGTTTCAGAACACATAGACCAAAATATTTTGGGGAGTGTCATTATGGCCGGCGGAATATCGGAACAGACCCCGATAGTTTCCCTTATTTTTAATTTCAAGAAATCTAGTTCTAGAAATTTCTCATCAGACCAGAAATGCATTATTTGGATGCAATTTTTGTTTAATGCAGTTAAAACAGTACTGGAACAAGATAATGATCTACAAATATACTTACTCGGGTAACTTTTGGATAGAAAACTTTGGCATCATTTATTTGAAATCGGCGCCACCTGGTGATGAAAAATGCTATTTCGTCTATCTCTGACTGGCAATAAATATGAATGTATAAATATACTTATAGGATAGTTTTTCAAGCGGAAAATCTTTTGCATTACTAATTTCCACACCACGCACCACCTGGTAGTGAAATAGGCTTCAAAACACCCCTTAACCGTGTGAGCCAAACACCTATATATAGGTGACTGCATATTTAAAACATCTAAAATATGCAAAAAACCATCGTAGAATTGTCTCCTTCGAATACATTATAAAGAATTGCAAGGATTTCAAAAAAGTGACTTATTTTTTTTTTGGAAATTTTTTCAAATTTTACGGAGGGTTGTTTTTTGAGATTTTTTTCCAATCTTTTACCTCTAAAAAATTAAATGCGACCTATTGCGCAATTAAAATGCTTTGAAAATAGCAGTTTTTAGGAAAGTGTTTTTTCCATTGGTTGACACTCAAAACAAACATTAATTGGTATACAGAACAGATATTTTTTTTCAAAAGTGATATTTCAAAATTTTCAATTTTAAGTATTTCACGAAAATATTTTAATTATTAAAAAATTAATTCGAGCAATTTAATATTGTCTACAGAGTCACTTGATTATTATATTGACCCAGAAATAATATCAAAGTGTACTTTCTGCTTTTATAGGGGAAAATAACCATTTTTTATGAAAAATTGTGATTTTTCATCAAAATTTAAACCTATTTAAAAATAATTTTTGATTGATTATATATAAATCAAATCAGAAAAAACGATGACATACGTCAGATCATTGTGCATCCATTCCACTACCAAAATAATTTGTGAACACCATGTGAGCTTGTATCACTGATATGCTGTACCTTGCTCTTATCAGTAAATTTTCTAGAACTAAAAATCAAAATTCTAGAATATCAAATGTCGGATGCAAAAATATATCGTTTGAACTTCCTTATGCAAAAAAAATGAACTCTAACTACCTTGGGCTTTCTGTTAATAGGCGGTTGAACAGTCACCTATATATAGGTGTGGTGCCTTGGCGGAACTTTTTTTTCTGTGCTCACACGGGTTAAGTAATATTTTTCATTTGAAACCACTGAACTCTTGCAATTTAAAAACTATAATATTAATTTCAAAATCTAAAAAGCTATTTTTGCGGTCAGCAATCTTAGTTATATCTAAGTTATATGTGTGTGTTCTGAACACTCTCGTGCAGGTGGAAGGGGTAAGACATCTCGTGCAGGTGGGGGTTAAGGAGGGTGGTGTCAGTGATTTTTGGGATTTGCAAGGCCTCGAACGGCTATACCAATAAAGTGAAGACATTTCCAAAACATACATTTGGAAGACTATCTTGAACTTGCAACTTCGTCGATCACTAGAGGGGGTGGTGATAGTAATTTAGAGATTTCAGAGGCTTCGTACGATTGAGAAAAAGCAGACTAGACTTTTGTAACATACATTAGGAAGATCTATCTTTGATCTCGCGATTTCATTAGACAATTAAGTACCACTCCCACCTGTCCTCAGTCAAAATATTTCAAGTTCATATATTATGTACAATGAATTTCAGTTAAAGGAAAAAAAATACCACTTCCACCAACCATCTGCTTAACCACGGTTAAACACGAGTTCCTCAGCTTTTTCGAGAAAACAAGGATCCTAGAGTTAATACGGAAAGTCTTGAGATTGGTGTTAATCCGGAAAATTGTCTGAATTTTGTGAATGTGTTCTGTTTTTTTCGATTTTTGCCTCAGGGGTCAGCAATCTTGTTGAATGTGCGAAAAAGGAGTTTTTTCGACATTTCGATAAAGGTTTTTTCTGTGGGAAGCAAGAAAACGTCATTTTCGGAATGTGACAAGCCCAAGGGGTGGTGAACATCGAATCGGTCATTTTTTTTGAATCTGCCTTATTGGCTGTAAATCGACAAAAAGTGCGCGAAATTGACAATTTTGAATATGAAAAGATAATTGAAAATTTATACCACCGAAAGATTCCTTGGTTTGCTGGAAACGATATTAGCAACTATGGTCTGATTTTGAACACAGCGGATTCTAGAAAAAAATTAAAGTTTTTCATCAAAATTATAAAGTTTAATTATAAGTTACTTAGTTATAGTTAAAACTAGTAAAAACAGCTGAGTTATCGTCACCCACTCCCTTAAGTTGCAAACAATATTAGTAACTTGCGCACGTTGTAATTTCCTGTTCGTCAAGAGTATCTCTACGAGAACAGAAAAATTACAACCTACGCTCACCATTTATATGGCGCATTTCCTGTTTTGATGCTTATCTCCAAAAAGAAGAAAAAAACACTGAAAGGGCACTTTGATACAAAATAAGATGCAAATCAAAATCGATACCTAAAATTAATCGACTCAAACAAATCATGAAAATACTTTATACAGTATAAATTATACTGCATAAATTATTCAATATTATCAGCTTCACGCCAGAACGATTTTAGGGTTATAAATTATAACTTATAATTATAAGTTAAAAATGAGTAGGAATTTTCATTGATCTCTTCTGGATCATAAATCATTATCCAGAAGACAGCGTAAGGTAAAAGTGAAGATTCCTGAACAAAAGTGAAACGCAAGCCGGGGTCTCAATTATTTTTTACTTATTTAACAATTTTACCAAATGACTCTAATAAATCACTTTATGTACCAAATTGTTTACTACCCGCTGTTTTTATTAAAACATATCACATTTGCTTTTTAGAGTCGACGGGTCGAAATTATCGCGTCGACCCGACCCGGAAAAGTGTGGACCTTTCGACCCGCGGAAAAAATATTTTCTATGAAATTTATAGTATAATAATCATTTTTATAACTATGTTAATATTTGAAATTTATACAATTCAAATTGATGCTATATTTTAAAAATTTTCAGAATTCTTGACATTTTTAAAGTATTTTTTTAATTTCATAAGATCATAAAAAATCGGGAATACTCATAGTGGGTATTGGCCGCTTATTAGCTACTGCAATTTTCAAGATGATGGTACTACCACCATGGTAGATAGCGAAATGTAAATAATGGCTTTTTGTATCTTTAAAAATCGTAAAAATATTCAATTTTAGCTTTATTTTAAATTTTTGAATTAATTTTAAATGCTAGTAAAAGATGGCATGAGTTTGTAAATGCGACCAGTACTTCTTTAACCCACCTATTTGCTATGTATATATTATATAAGATATTACTCACCTGCAAACTGACTGTTTTAAACACACAAGTACCCCCGCCTGAATGTTTACCATAAAAATGCTGATATCAAAAAATATGATTTGCGATTTTGAAATTAATTTTTATAGTGCCTAATCTTCTGGCTTTAAACTCGATAAAAAGGAAGTAAATATTGATTTTTTCTTATTAAAAACGGCGAGAGGTAATTCAATGAAAAAATTTAACCATCGAAAATGCGTAGGCGAAAATGTATATTTTGAACAGTTAATTCAGTTTCAGCTTCCGGAAACTTTTTATTTGCCTTTCTTAGATTAAATTTGTACTTGATGGAATTTCTTGCGCGCGATGCGCACGTTCTCAAATCGTCAATTTTAAATTTTGACCGCCATTTACACCACCAGGTGGTGCGGATACAAAAATAAATGTGGCAAACTACTCATCTCCAAAAGTAACTTATATAAAGTATATTGTAGATTATTATATGTTCCAGTGCTGTTTTGACTGCATAAGCAAAAAATTGCATCAAATCATGCATTTTCGGTCTGATGAGTAATTTCTGAAACTGACCAAAATTTTTGAAATTAAAAATAAGGGGGAACTTTATTCGGGGTCTGTTCCGATATTCCGCCGGCCAAATGATACTTTCCTTCCCAAAATATTTTTGGTCTCTGTGTTTTAAAACACAGAAAAACAGGTGAGCGTTAAAATTTAGATTTATTTTTGTACAAGGAGCTCCGAATCGGCCAAAGGCCGAAAGAAGGTGATTTCATATACATTTTTTTTGGTAAATTATTAACTTCATACTTGGGTCCCGGAAGCTTTATGAAAAATTGAAACTAAAAGTTATTCAAATTCATTATAGATGGGAGGACTGCGATAATGACCTTATTGCCATAGCAAAAAGAATGTCGGAAATTATGAGAAATATGGCAAAATTTTTACAAGGAAAGGGAATTATCAAATCTCCAAAAGACCTCCTAAACCATGCAAATCGACTTTCTTCTTTTGGACTTCAATTGAAAAAATGTGCAAAACCGGTCTGGGCAGCGTGTGACGACTCGTACTTATCACAACAATTATCGGCAATTTTAGAAAGAATAGATCCATTGCAGGTAATTTATTTTGTTCCGCGGTAAAAACATTGCGGCAAAAAAAAGGTGAACAAAAGTCAATCATTTTTCATCAATCATAAATCTTATTAATGAGTTTTGTCATAAATAGTTCACCGGAATTGTTCAGCGATGATTGTCTGAGAAAAATAGGTGGAAATCGGAAATTTTCTCGCAAAAACTCATTATAGTTTAGGTCATATGATTTCAGATGTGATTTCTGGCAAAACCACGATAAAAACCCAATTTTTAATTTTTCCATCCATATCTGACAACGCTTGCAAATCCAGTAACATACGCTGATTTTTTAATTTCAAGATATTTTGCTGATTTTTAAGAGATTTTCCAAGAATGTCTCAATTCCTTATTTTGTAACCTTCATAGATCTCTTCCATGGAAATGTGCCCTCAGACAGATCAAATAATCAGACATAATACAAAAGTAACACACTATCTTCATGAAGTAAAAAAAAGCTTAAATCGTAGCAGGATTTTGAAAAAAATGAGGATTTTCATCTCTGCATCTTTTGGTCATTTCACAAAAATCAGGTTTTTCAACTTTCTCACGAAATTGATTTTTATAATCTTATGATGGAATTCCATAAATTTTTTGGGGGCCCCTTTACAATCCACAAAATAATTTGAAATTTCAAAATCAGCGAATGTTACCAAATTTTCAAGCGTTGTCAGATTCAAATTCAAAAATTGGTTTTTCATCACGGTTCCGTCAAAAAATCACCTCAAAAATCGTACAACCCAAATTGTAAATGACCAAAGAAAAACTTTAAATATTTCATATCGAAAATAAAAACTGATCGAGCCTAAAAGCTATTTGTTCTGTCAATTTTCCAAACAATCTTGCAAACTTTTCTGAATAGTATTCATAGCTTAGTACTTTGTGGTTAATTATGTTGATGATTGTCAATTATTTTAACGAGTTTATCTGACAGTCAATCACGTCAATGATAAGTTAATCCCACCCTGTAGATTCTTCATTGAAAAAATCGGTTAATCATTTGAATCATAGTGAGTACGATGAATCATAAAAATATATGCAATGTATCAAGGTAGCTATCGTAAAGATGCCAAATTGGCATTGCCAATGCAGCCGATCTTACTGGTTGGCCAGACACGTGATGTAAAGAAAACTGGTTTCGAAAAAGCGATTATGACTAGGATCATACCCAGGAGAGCTATCTACAAAACTAAACCCGTCAGAAGGGATTATTCAAATTTATGGGGTGAAACGGTCTGAAAAAAAAATTCCGACAAAAAGATTTTCGGGGACACCAAGTCGTCACAATTTGAGTACAGCGGTTTACCACTTAAAGCCCCCCTAGAACTTAAGAGATCCGATAGTACAGGTTCCGTTATTTCTACGCCGGGGCGTTTGCGTAGCCCTCAAATCTGTATTGATATCCTGCATCGATATGAACAGACCTGTGTTGGGGAATTAACCATAATGCTTCTAATTCGTAGATGCCAACAGACTGGTTGTTTATTTACTCGATCCCAATTTGGGTGTACCATTCCCATACTTCAAAGCCGTAGATAGCCTTGTAAATTTTCGATTTTGCTACGCTTTTATCGGCATTTCACGCAATATCGGACAGATGGAAATGTGTTTTACCGAAGTTTAATTGCACACGAATGAATACTGGGTCGGTTCCGCTCTTAGATGTGCGATTTAGTACTGATGAGAACAGAAGGTATTTCGTTGACAGTTGGTGACAAGGTCCATTTTTGTCACTTTGATAGCTGCATATTTTATTTTGAACGTTATGGCGGTTAATCAAGTCTCAGTTTTTCCGACGTGCGCAAGTGTGAGCATGACTCAAAGGTGTTTTGTGAAATGTCGTGTAAGGTGGTTTTAATTCTTGGTTATTTTCTAGCCAAATTTAGAAAATAACTCTAAAAGTGGTTTAAGATCAAGCTGGTGACTAACGAGTATATACTGTATTGCGGAGCAAAGGTTAGTTCTTACGCATTGGATCATAATCCGTTCAATACTGGCTTTATTTGTTAATCTGAAATACATTATGCTTCTCTAGAAGACTTGATTTGGATTAATTGCTCGAATATATAATGAAGTGTACTGTGTATTATGTTTTTTCCAGCAGCTGTAAGTAGCGAATATTCCTTGAACAATTTCTTTCGAATTTCAGTCAGCTTCGAAGATGACTGCTAGAGTTTTGGACTTTGCTGAGAGCTTTTGTAGTCGATTTCTAATATCCAAGCGACTTTTTGATACTGGTTTCTACGGCTGAAACCAAGTGTTTAGTTGTTTTGTCCCCTAATTTTATCAGATAGTTTATAATTACGAATCCCAGAAATGGTTGTGTTGGTAAATTGTGATTGGGTTTTGAATTATAATTCATGTCCGGCTACCAACCCCATTTTCAAACATGGAGTTTGAAGCTCTCGCCTCTATTTGTTTGATCTTTTGGATCACTCGAATAAAGTCGGGATAGGATAGCTTGTGATTCCTTGTGAGGATACTGATAATTTCGTTGAAAAGTGTGTTGTTGACGCGTCAATTTAACTGCTGGGTTTTCGATCTTAGGTGAAATGGAGTCGATTAGCTATTATTCTGGTAGTCTTCACTGACTATTGTGTATTGGTCTCGAATGGAATCCGTATTTGTCATATGAAAATTAACTTGTTATTTTTCCAAGTTTTGGTATGGCCATTAGTAGATTCCAAAGTGTTTAATTGTCCCCGTTTGTGAGATCTGGAGTTTTGAATTATTGCTTTGACAAGCGGCTGATTCGATTATGCCATTTGATTTCGTTTATATAAGTAATGAAACCACCACTGAGTTTAATTCTTCAAGTTTTTTTTGGTTGATCTAATTGTGAAGGTCTTTGCATGTCTTCATCAGTTGCCAGAATCTAGAGTTTGCCTGTTGATTTGTTGGTTTCCAGGTTAGAGACTTTATGCCTGTGCATTTTTCGGGCCCAGATTTTCTGGGACGCTCGAACTGATATTGTCCAGTCGTGTTCTGGTAAGCCTCTAAAGTTTTTGGCTGGGCTAATTGGTCGTTGTTTCGAGAGAATTTTGCTCGATTAGTGCTGGTTTGCATATGACGTGACCTTACTGTAACCGGTATGTCAATAGTTGTGTCCGTAATTTCGTTTTACTTCGTCCTCAACGATGCTCTTTTCATACACTCGGTTCACTAGAAGAACATGTAGGAATGGAAAATGTGTATGTTAAAAAAAAATTTTTTATCGTAATTCTAGGTTTTTAAGCATGCTGTGAAAATGCGTATTTGTTTTTGCATTTGATGTCAGAATGTAAGAGTGATTTTATGACCTTTCTACTTTCGTCGAGAATGGTATTTGTTGAGCGACTTTAACTGCTTCCCATTTTTTCTGTTTTTTCTTTCGCCAGTTTTCGCTATTCTGCTTGGGCATCGAAACGTCGTTGCCTGGAAATGAAATTTGTTATAATTATAATTTAGGGTTTTTACATGTGGTTTTGGCATTTGTCATGGATTTTTGTAAAATTGTTTGACTTTATCATTCCAATTCTTTTGTACTTTTCAAATGATTATAAAGTTTAAATTGAATTGAATGGATAATTAATCTTTTTAGAAAAATGATTTTTCATCTTGATAAAAAAATAGAAGTTTAGTATATAAGAAGGTAATGATTAGATAATAACAGTTCATTTGATTTCCTGTTTTGACGACTATATAACGGTATCTGTCTTTCGAAGTAGTTCGGTTGATTTTTACCAAACAGATTAGTGGAGGAAATCAATGGTTTGTCGCGTATAGTACGTAGCTGTACCAGAGCGATGCCGCTTTATAGATCGTAACGTTGATTATTTAAAGGCTTTGATGTACCCAATATGGTGCTAATTAATCGCATTTTTCCTGCGAATTACTCCTTCGTTATTGCGCCAGAGGAATCTCTGACGAATGGCTTTCCAAATGCCCGTAATTGAAAAATGTGTTTCAGCAGGATAATTTTGACGTGTCAAAATGTTGTCCGGAGCCGACTAAATGCACGAAATTTGTATGGCTAGTTGGGCGGATTTTGCACTGGGTTACTACATTGATTAATCGAGCGCCATAGGAATGTTGTTCTAGTCCAGATATGTCTGCGCGTACTGATTAAAGCATTGTTAGGAATTCTATGTTTTAATCTTTTACTTGGAGAATAGATATCCATTTGCGCTGATAAGGTGTTTCCTATATTAGGTTTGTTTCTAGAAAAGCGTGATAGGTAGTTTTTATCTCGTTTAATTGTTGTTATTGGCAGATCTTTGCTTTCAGTGATTTTTCACCGTATTAGGTTTTGTTTTTCCCCCATTAGCGAAAGTAACTCTAGAGTTGTAATAGTTTTTTAAAATTGTTGTTTTTAGTCAAGAAGCTAGGGTTTTTTTCGATATTTTTTGGTGAAGTAGTTTCTTCGCCCAAAAAAAGGATACCGTGTACGGGTTTGAAATATCTTTCTAGGCATGAATGACTTTTATATCGCTTACTTTATTCTTACATTAGAAAATGCTCTTGGACGCGGGGTTTTGAACCCCGGCGGTGCTCGCAAGGGTTGTAATATCATAGAGAGCGTACCTTCTTTTGACTTTAGTATATATTGATGTAGAGGAGCGCGCGAGTCTCTTTTAATAGCGAGGCCGCCAGCTGGTGATGCACGTTTTTGAGATTTTTAGGTAGTTTTAATTAGCCAATTGAAAAAAAGGACGCGCAGGGGGGCCTCCGTTAGATTTTGTTTGCCTAGCATCAGAAGTTTGTAGTTTTCATTTATTGGCGAGGAGGGTGGAAACACTGTACTAGTTTGGTAGCCGCTAATGAGTGTGTTCACGTTGAGTTGCTAGCTTTTCTCTTTAGAATTCTGGGCGCTTTCAACTGCAGAGTCCATTTTTTCTTTCTTAGCGTGCTCATAGTCATTTCCTCCCACGAATACCTCTGGGTGTGTACTCCCTAGGTTTTTTCTTATTTTCTCTATGTAGAAGTATTTTGACTTTCAACTTTAGGATCTGTGAATCGAGGGTCCTACCTTCTTCGACTTGTCTGTGTTTATCATTCTTTGATATATTAGGGTCCCTCTGCTTCTTGAGTAACTGAAGATTATAAAACGCCAATTGTTTCGATAAACGGTGTGTCTGTGTTTCGGAAAAATAATGAAGTCCGCGTCAGGCTCGAAACATTGTTTACGAACCCGAAAAAAGGAATCTAGACAGTTAAATGCTGAAGCGAGTAAAGCTCAAATCTCAATAACACCTAAATGTTTGGTGGGTGCCGAAAGTTCTTACTCTTCGCTAAGGAAAAGGTTGATTCTTCCCAAAGCTATTTTTGTGCTCCGCAGCGCCGGCAGGACTCGATCTACATGACTCAAAATATATTACCTACCAATTCGACCAAAACTTCATCTGTTCACGTGACACAAAAGTTAGAAATTCAAGCAAAACACTAATCCTCTTAATCCTTGCCGCCCTTCTAACTATTATCCGCCAGTCTTCCGTCATATAGATATAGTCTTTGAAAAATGTACCAATATGCTAGACTTATGTCTACCCTAAGGTATGCGACTGCTGATTTAATAAGGCCTTAGAGGCATTAAAATGTGCTCCAAATTGATACGGGTGAAATTAAGTGTACTAATAACCCAATACAAAAAAATTTCGAAATTTCGCATTTTTGATTTTTTCTAATATTTTTTAAAAAGATGTTCAAAAAATAACGTTTGTCGAATTTGACCACTAAAACTTCAAAATATCGTTGACGTAAGCCAACTTTCTCATCAGTGTTTCCAGCTTCTTTGAGCCTACTTCGAAAAATCGAAGCACTTTTTTTTCGGAATTTTCGAGAAATGACCAAAAAAAATCATTTTCAAGTTCTAGCTCGAAATTGCAAAAAGCCTCTATAATCCTTTAAATTTTCTGAGGAATACGTTGATAAAAATTGAGCTATTTGCAAAGATACCTCGGAGGAGATAGATTTTGAAGTCTGCAATTGTTAAAAATCGTCGTTATTGGCGTTTCTAGATTGTTCAGTCTCGCCGGATCGAAAAAAGCTCTCTAAATAAAATTAATATACTACGTGAAGTGATCCGTCGAAATTGAGCTCAATTGGATATACCGTCTGGGAGGAGATAGAGATTTGAAAATTTTGAAAGTCACTTTTACGATACTGACCATAGGTTGTAATAGTCAAAATAATTTGTGATGTACTTTTTCGCAAGAAAGGATAATCTACAAATTAGCATTTCGGTTTCTCAATGAACTGTTAGTTTTCAGTAATTGTTC